>CADDXX010000675.1:180750-398314 GCA_902810485.1 Alauda arvensis
TTGTACACTCAAGTCTAGAGTCAGTTCTTCCTTGACAGTGAAAACTCAATGAATTATATCAAACAGAACAGCATCAACTGGGAAAAGCTAAAAATGCCAATATCAGAAGAATTACTAGCTTTGTGGTTAAGGTATTTTCCTGGATGTAGTAATGCAGAGGTTCCAACTCACTCTGCAATTAATGCAGATGACGAGTTAATGATGTCTCTAGTAAGTAATGGCCCATTCTAGGCCACACTGCTTCACACCAGCAAGAGTGTCTGAGGAAACCCTTCAAAGAGAACACTGAAACCAATACAATCATGTGAAAGTTGAACTAGACTTTTCTTACACAACATGTTCATCAGAAGATTCACAAAAATGTGATAAAGGTGCTATTCAAAATTGTTTCTCCCATTGTTCTTTCTCCACCTTGGGAAACAGCCCCCATGAGCTAAAGCTGAGGTTGCCAGCTGTGTCTGGGGGAAGCAGMTCTGCTGAGATGAGCTGAAGGATGAGGATCCTGCTCTTGGGACCATTTCTCTGTTTTGTGATGATACAGGTTTCAAATTGGCAGGAAAGACCCCACCTGCACCACCTGGAGCCCTCAACCACCCCCTCCTTGCTCTCTCACGACATAAAACCAAATCTCAAAGTTTCTGTGTGTGATACAAGAGGAATCCTTGTGAGTTCTCCTATCCCAAATATCCTATTGTCTGCATCTAAGAAGGTGTCCTCTGGCAAGAATGAGATGAATTCTATACCTATCATGTACCAGGACCCACTGAGCTTTCAGATCTCCTTGGTAGATGTTGAAACCAATCAATCTAAATAAAAGAGCACCAAAATCTTGTTCAATTAATGAAAAACAAACAAACAAACAAACCCCACAGTGAATCCAGATGAACTCGAACACCCTTGATAAAAAAGAACTTGTGCAAACATAAGCACACAATGGCATTTCTAACTGTCAGTCTAGAAAAATCTGCTCTGAGTCCARGGGTCACATCTGCCACCTCCACAAAGATATTGTAACCCAGGATAAAACTAGATCACTCTGTTAAGGCAGCTGAATCACTTCCAAATGCTATATGCTCAGAACACAGCATATAAGAACAAATAGGTACTCTGCATTATATTTGAGTACAGGGGAATTGTAGCAGACCTTATATCAAATGAACATATGCTCTGCAAGGTACCAAATGTTTGAAGAACTCTGAAAGGAACAGGAGAGACATCTTTTTCCCCCTTTTCTTATTAACAATATAGGACAAGCTGCCCAGCTTTGGCACTGATGAAACCAGTCACACTCACCTATGGAGCAATGAGTGCTTCCACACAGAGTTTGTTGCCAATTCACATTCTACTTTAATCCACATTAATTTCTCCATTTATATGACTCTTCTGCTTCATCTGTAKGATCATTTAAGTACTACTACCAAATGCATAAACCTTACTCAGGGCTCTTGCTTGGCATTTTATTTGTTTCACTACTCACCACTCTYTCTTTCAAAGAGACTGTCTTTGGGGACTTAGAACCCAAGTATGCCTCCTTGTTTAATTTCAGTCCCAGATTACCTGCCCTCCACAGCCACATGGTATTCTGCCTTTTTAATAGGAGCACTTTATAGGGGCAATAAGTACTCATGCATGTGAGGTTATAGACTTATTTACACTAAAATAAGGCAGTTTAAATTTTCCACATGAATAATTTTTGTGGCTCTCAGGTGAGTAGTGTAACACAYTGCTTTTGATGTTTAAGTTTGGCAAAACCAAGAGTCCTGTTCAAGCAGTTGTCTGTAGATCTTATTATTTTCTTTTCTTTATTACTGACTTCCTTGATCCTATTGCAGGTGATTCTTTCACGGGTTTTGAAATCAAGGTGAACAGGAAAAAGCTTTTAAAATGCAACCCACCATCGTCTTTAATTTCTTAATAAATTTCTCTCCCAGACCTCATCACATGGATTATACASAGCAAATAGGCTGTGTGGTTTACACTATATTTTACAGATAAAAAAACTGAAAAAAGCAGTAAGAACATAAAGTAATACTAATTTAAATTATGTATCAAGTATAAATTTAATCTCTAAAATGTCTTTGATACTTAGGAAATGAGCTTCATAAATCGTTGGGAGACTCTTCTGCTTTTGAGGTTTTTTGGTTTTTTTTTACTTCCTTATTATTTAGCAACTGATTATGATTTCTCCTCTCTATTCCCTATACTTGCTTTGTGTGGGAGAATATGTAAGAGGACACATGTATGAGTGCCTCTGTATTTTCTTATGAATATAGCAAACACATACTACCACTTCCTCCTCCTTGAATCAGTGTCTTATCGCTTCACCACACTAGCAAATTAAAAATAATTTCCAATTTCTTTCACAAATACCTAGTGGCTAAAGATTATTAATGCATTTGTCGGACTGGCATAAATTCAAAAATTGCTCAGTTGGGGAAGAATATAAAGCATTGATTGCTTACAATCAGATTTTGTAGTCTATATTTTCCTCATGGAGTGAAASTTTATCTCACTGTAAAACAGCAGTTATAATTTCACCACAACTATTCATCAAAACTGATATTTTGGAGCTGCAAAACATCACTTTCTGAGGCTACAAAGTAAGCAAGCTGTTGCCCCTTCCCTTAATATYCTCCTTTAAAAATAATAGCTGCCAGCAAGTTATAGTTTTATCTCACATATGTGAGAGCACTCCAATAAATCACTTCTGCTTGCAGCAATCATAGATTATGAGGCTTTTATGATCATGAAATAAGCCCAATAGTCCACTGCTGTTCTCAGAAGACTGAGAATCACTGTGTATAATTCTCTTTGTGTGGATGTATGAGCCTCTTGTTTCTCAGGGGCTAGTGTTACATTTATCCATGCTGCTGGTCTGTACCCTGGACACCAGAAATGTTTCCTACACGCTGGGAAACATTAGGGTGTTTTGTCAATTTCTGACATATTTTCCTATGAAAGAATCAAGTGCACTTCAGGTGTTTTTACTCCCTAAAATAATTCTTTTTGTTCTCCTTTCTTTTTCCCCAGGTACAAGATAATCTTCTACARAGTGTTTTGAAATGCTCTGGCACTGCAAGTAGTACATAAAAAGCCATTGGAACAAAGTCTATGAAGGAGGTTTATCACAGTTCTTTCTTGGAACAATTATGGCAATTAGRTACACTAATACTTTTGTATCTTTAGAACCACAATATTTGGAGAGAAATGATTAGAAGGAGTTTCTTCCTGGAAATAGATCTAAAACTATGGTTTTGATGACATTCTTAGCTTATTTGTGCTATAAGCAAGATAATGATGACAGATATCAAGGTCAGGGTAATTACTTTCTATATTTGGATTAGTATTACCCTGGGTGTTATATACAAACTATCTACAAACATCAATCTATTGCTGTCCTTCCTCAGGAACAGATTTTTCACTTTCACATTATGAGCTTTAATGCATATGCCAAAATAAGAATTAAAACAAAAAAAAAAGTATTTTTTAAACCCAGAAGGTTCAGTATAAGAAAATAAAGAAAAAGAAAAAAGCAAAGCAAAGTTGGCTTTAAAGTTGCAAATATGCAAGCTCAGAAATGCAGATTGCAAAAGAGTATTTTATCCAACCGAGTGTTAGGTGGCAGAAACTAGCTAGCATTCAAAAGGAATTGGTGTGTCAGGTTCTTATTTACATTTCTGATACTCCTGCAATTAATAGATAGCTATTTGCTTTAATCTTTCATATCAGCCACAAACTGCTTGTATAGGTTTTATCATATTAAATTTGAAAGGCACTGAATTTTATTCCAGTGGCATTCAGTTTCTAATTTTCAAGCCCAAGTTGTTGGATGGTAGCTGTGCTTTAGGGTGATATAAGAGCCTTACATAAACAGTGCTTCAGAACTATACATACATCTTGACTGGACTAAATCAACAGAGATAGTAGTGTGCTGATTCAAAGGCACACATAAATGAAAAATGTTTCAAAGCCAAACTAATGTGATCTTCTGAGCTGTGAGTTAAATTTAATGCTGTAACAAAAGACAAKGTCAGTAAAGTAAGCCTTACTCCTTCAGATTCTTTGTTTTAATGCTATTAAATGTCTGGACACAGTAAACTCAGTGCCCCCACCCCCAACAGATCTCCTTCTGAATTATTTGTCTTTGAAATTACTCATTTTTTCCTCCAGCTGTGTTGCAATGTTCAGCTGTGGCTATAAATAAACAGCTCTTTCAAATGTCATTGGCTAACATCATCCTATGCATTGATCATGAAATAATGCTTCCAAGTTTCTATTGCATTGTGAACTGGATGTTCCTGGCCTAAAATGTGTGTAGCTTGTGGTATTTGGTATGAACACTCTTGATTTCATCAAGTTTTACAGCTTCTGTATCATYAGTCACAAATTTAAATTTTCTGCCATTTTCATACAGTAAAGTCATGATAAAATGTTCCTTAAGCTACAAAGTGAAGAGAAAAAATACTCTTTATCTCAGTGGTGACAACTTGTCTCTCTCTATTTTTCATCCAAATAAGTAGAATGCTGTAAATCCTGTCCAGAAGATATAGACTGGAAGAATTAATCAATCAAAGGTTTGTTTATGAGCTATTTGGAGCAGATAAAATGTTGCGTTGACAACATAATTTACAAATTATCTATCAACATCAACTGAAGTGGAGCACCTGATCCTGATGTCAAGGATSTGAGACACAACTGAAGATCTTTAGCTTGTGTGGTAAACTCCTAAACAGATCCTCTGAGGATAGACTTAAAAAACTAGTCCTGACACCCAAGCACGTGCACTGTGTCTCAAACATTTCACCAAGGATGAGGAATGTTCACTGCACAACTACTGACCATGAATGTTCCAGTGGGTCAGTTTGCTCAAGAGGACAGTTTATCACCAGTAAAGAAAAACATATGGCCTGAGACTCTCCAGCTTCTTTTGTGTAGAAGTTGGCACTAGTGAATGGTTTTTCTAGATAAACTTTTTAGTACACCATTTAGGWTCCAGATTTTGCAAGTATTCTCATAGATATATTAAAGAAAAAAACCCCAACCAAACAAAAAACAATAAAACCACTCAACAAAAAAATGCTCCATAAACTCAAGCTAGCAATGTCTTTGTGGCAAAGATGGCTGACAGCCACCAAATACATTAAAAAAAAAATTACTGTGATGGCTATCAGACATTGGAACAGGTTGTCCAGACTCTTCATTCTTGGGGACATTTAAAATCTCAACTTTCTTTATAAAGCATTGGCTTTGAAAAGTTTTAAATGCACATCCACCTTACCATATCTGCTTACATATTGCATATGTACACATACACACATCCATTTCTGTAGAAAGTCTTAAGATACTTGTATATTATGAGGTATGGAATTATTTTTCTGGCAATAAATATGACATATGTRTAAGTTTTTACTCCATCAGATAAGATTAAGACAAGACTTAATTTTTTCCAAAGTCAAGGTCTGTACCTGAAGTGGCTTGAGATGACTTGCTAGTTGATGAATACAAATAGAGGCTATCTTGCACTGAGCAACAGTGAGATCCAGTGGAGAAAAGCAGTAACATTTTTAAGGGACTTGGCCTATAAAAGTAGCAGAAAAACTATGACTATGTGATTCTCAGTCAGACATCATTAACTGCTGAATAATGGGATCCAGGAACTGCCTTTTTGGAATGAACCCAAGGAAATGCAGCTTGCATGAAAGATGGAGTCAGACTTTTTAATAAGAACCTGTAGTGATAGGACAAGGGATAATGGTTTTAAACTAAAAGAAGGWAGATTCAAATGAGATATGAGGAAGGCATGTTTTAAAATGGGAGAACTATGGACTGTTCATGCAAAGAAGACAGAACTACGGCCAGCAAGTCATCATTAAATTCAAGAGATTTCTGTGAGTGTCTGGGTTTACCAAACCCAGCACATTTCTCAGACATCTTTAAAGATGACAGACCATATTTTTGTCATCTGTGAGTTTAGTTGACAACAACTATAGGGTATCTATTAAAAGAGAAAAAAGGTAAACAATGCTATGAAGATTGGTTTGCTTCATCTTGTAGAAATTCCTTTACAAACAGCGTGAGACTTCTTAAAAATACAAGTGCTTGAGAATTTTGCAGTACTCAGCAAATTGATTCATTCAAGAATCAATGYATTTCTTATTGTTTGAACCAATTCATTTGCAGAAGGAGCAGAATTTTTCATTGTTTAAATTAATTCATTTGCATGGACTGAATACTCCCATGCTACAAGATGCTTAAATTGTGAAAATAAGCCCTTTTTTCATGTTACTGGCAATGCACTACAAGCAACAGCATACAAAAATAAACCATGATGCGAAAGATTTCATTAGATTATTAGATTCTTAGAGATTAATATTAAAAAATGACAGCATCCTTTGTAACAATARGAGCTTTTCTTTGCAACTGCTAGTTTTAAAATGGAGTGCTGTTGTCCTTCTTATCATTTAGTACCAGATGAGAGTTAAAAGAAAAGCACATCCTCTATCCAACAGCTGGGAACCCCAGCTTCACAGATAAGAGAGGTTGTGTGAGTTCTAACAAAAACTGAAATGTCCTGAAAATTTGTCTAGGAATAATGGGATCTACATAGAAATGCAAAGGACAATATAAGAGATTTGTACAGCCATTAATCTTATGTTTTAAGCTCATCTTCAAAAAYATGTACCTAATTCAGGCTTGCTGTAACTTACGTTTTCTTTTAGATTTCTGAATGATCATAGATAGATATTTGGCATTAGGAAAAATTTAAATTCAGCCATCAAAAAAACAAAAAAAATTGGTTTAAGCTGAAGCTTTCAAGCTGGTATGTTGGCATTTTGGACGTTAAATTGAATGTGTGAAACTTAAATGCAAACATTTTTAGTAGAACTGAGTGGRAAAGGGCATCTAGTGTACATTTTAAGATCTCTTTTCAGCTTATTTTTAAAGGAAGAAAACAACTTACTCTTCCTTTACTGTAATTTGTAAAGTTTTAGAGAATTATTGCTAAGCACTGCAACCTAAAGTCCTTGAAAATATAACTACCTAGACTGGGAATATATCCTTAGCTGCCACCACCACTTCCCTGTCCTGAACAGGAAAGGACTATGCCATAAAACATCTTAGCCCCCAGGCCTCTTTGGTCCAGCTTCAGCAATGTGTTTTGGCTCTCTCAAAAGGTCGTGAAGAGACGCTGGTTATAGCTTGGAAACAAGAAGCTTCTGTAAGTTTAGATACTAAATCCTTCACAGATTGTTTCTGAAATTGATTTAGTATGGCCCGAGAAAATAAAACACTCCACTTACATCCATTTCTATAATCCATCTCAGTAATTATTAGCACAAAAATAAATGCAGATAAATGCAGTTTATAGTGTCATTCCTAGAGATGATTGCTGAAAATGCGTCTACTCTGAATTTATGAAACAACAGTTTCTCTGCAAACTCCCTACTGCAAGATGTCCCTGAATTACTCTGAGTGCAATGGTGGAGCAGCCCTCTGTGAGCAACAGTCAGTGTGAATTCACCTTTTTTTTTTTCTCCGTTTACTTGAGAATCTTGAATAACTCTCATCTGAGGTCTTGTAGCCATCAAAGATTTCCAGGGGAACAGAGGCCAGGGCACCTTTCAAAAGAGATATTTATCATCTTATTTTAATCTAAAACAAAAATGGAAGCTGAAACATGGCTGTGGTCTTCTCACAACAGCAGTGTGGTGTGAGGACTGCTTGGTGCAGTTATGAGCAAAGGAGAGAATGATATGCACTAAAAAGCAGGAACCCAAAATTTGCATCAGCAAAGTAGAACGYTCTCACCCCTACAGGTCCCCATTAAGGGGATCTGTAGAGGGAAGTTATGTAACTTYACATTTTGGAAAAAAATGAGGCTTAGAGAAAAGCAGCTAGAGAAAGCCCTGAATTATGCAGCTGCAAATAAACCCAACTGGTTTTCCATTATTGTATAAATCAGTAAGTTTCTAGAATTCATGTGTTAGTAGACAGATGCAGTGAATATGTTGTAAAATAAAAAACTAAAGGTTAAGTATTATCAGATAGCTAAGAAAAATGTGAATTGCCTAGATTTAAAAATATCCTTATGTGACTGTTTATTATGGTTACCACAAAACCTCTATATTGAGAAAAGTGTTCCCTGGGTTTTAAGGTCCAGTACATTTGAAAGGCACTAGTAACTCATATTTATACTTCTCAACATTTTTATTATARAAGATTTTTTCTAACAAAAAGAAGCTTTCCTAAAAAAGCCATCACCTGTGTTTTTTGGAATACAGGAATAAAAAAGTTGTCAAGCTGTGGAATCACCTTTTCCTTGTCTCTTAAAATTCCATTTGCGTTTAGCACAAGTATCAGCCTGCATTTTTACATCATTACTTCTTTAAGGCAAAATTTAGCATTTCACAAAGGTGCTTTTTGACCGTTAGTATTTTAAAGGCTTAAACCCAGCTTATTACCTGCAAAATAGTAGGTAAAATAATGGGTGTGCTACTTAAAATGCTTAAGAATRAKGAGAATGCACAGGAAATTTTKCTAAGTGGTTGTAGCTTAGCTACAYATGCTGCAAGTCACTTTCCATGGCAGCTGGTTGACATAATAACAGTMAAACGTCCCCCATACTTTATGTCTGTTGCAATGGCTAAGGAGCTGTGGGAAAAACATTTTAATTGTCCCTAATGAATTTTTTTTTTAAGTTTTAAAGTTAAGAAGCTGTCATTTGTATATAGAATTCAAGTCCTAGAAGGGTTTAAGAATGCCAAATTTATGGTTACAAAATGTCCTTGATGCAGACCTTACCTGTGTGCTATGATATGCAAAGCYATATGCAGAGAGCTGCCTCTCACAGCCCTGTGAGTGCACAGAGTGGAGCAGACTCAAGATTGTGTGATTTATTACATGTCTGGCTGCTTCATTTTGCACCACAGATAACTTATTTTTAAATACAAGCTTTCTCTGGTAATTATAATAATTGGAATTAGGTAGTTGCATTTTTRTGCATTTATCAAATATTTGAAGATATTTATCATCTGTCTCACATTTCATAATTTAGGAATGAACTGTAGAGAATAACTGAATTACAAAATCTTTCCTATTTATGTTCTCTGCTTCCTCAGCCTTCTTCATTAAAAAGGAAAAAGAAATTTAAAAAAAGGTCCTGCAGGGACAGTTCCCTATTCCTGGGATTTTTTCAAAACAGTTCCATAGGACAAAGGTCCTCTATGAAGAGCAGCTTGCAGGATTTTGATTGTGCATTTTATAGAGAGGTTATTTCCTCCACAGCACTTCCATAATGGCCTGGCACACTTCAAACGCAATGGCAATATAAATGAGGAAAATAAATCAAAGGCATTTTGGGAAACTAAATTCTTTGGGTATAAATTTTGCCTTTGGATATTATGAACACATGAATCTAAAATGGATGCCAAAAGAAGAGTGGAATGAGTATCCACAGGAAGTATTCAGTCTTTAAATAATGTACACAGCAATTAGTTAGGCAACAAGCATTTTTAGCCATTACTCACAGTGTAAAATAACCTTTAATAAACTCAAAGGAAGTACAGACTATCGAATGTGATACATAACTTTTTAGACACATTCTCCAGCAACAGTCACTGAGTGCACTACAACTCATCACAACTCACTCAAGAGACAAGCAAGTGCTTCGTACACTTAGGAATTTGTTCAGTCTATGTGTAACATAACTTTGCAGGTATATTGTGAGGAAAATAAAGATTAATTATTTCAAAACGTAATTCCAATTTAAAAATCCCCTCTCCATTTTAGTAATACATATCACTAAGGTTTTTTTCTTTTGCAATTAAACCTATTGAGCTTCATGCACAGCAGTTAGAAAAGAGAAGACTTCTAGTCTTCATGTCAGGACACACATTATGCATTTGGAGACAGGGGTTTGTTTGTTTACTGCAGCATATTTAATATTATTTAGAATAAGGTTGTGTTAGTGTACTRTGTATAACATACTAAACCCCTGACCACTCAGGGAAGCTTCAGCTGGAAAGAATGGCTTGCTYATGGCCCAGTAGTGGCTCAAAGCAGAGTATGTGCTTAGAGAAGTGGAGAAGATTATCTGCCTGTCTGAAGGGCTACCCCAGGGCTGGCCCTCCCTGCTGCCCACTCACACAGCCTAAAGTAGTCAGCCATCCAGGGAAATGCTTCAGCTTCAGAAGCTCTGCATCATTTTTACATCATTTGTCAAGTGACTGYTTAAGATCAGATCACCATTTCTAACAAAAAGTAATTTTACTCAAGCCATTAACAACAAGCAGCCTATAACTTACACATTTATRTGAAGTGAAGCAAATCACCTACAGCACCTGCAAAAAATTATTTCCTAATTATTTTTTCACAAGAGAAGAATGGGAATCATTAGAAAGAGAGGCTGTTTWGCAAAGGAATCCAAAGTAAATTCTTTGCATAATTCCAAATTGTATTAATATTTCTTCCATCTATCTTCTTTGACATCTTGATGTCTTTGATAAAAGATGCAAGTGCTGCAGATATGCCAATACAAATCAAACTTGCTGTTTAGTTCCCTAAAGCACTAACTAGAAGAGTACTAAAAGAGCCCATTTTACTTTTTTTTCAGCCCTGGCTCTTTCTATTCCTGCTTGCTTTTTCTGTTTCTTCCTCTTCTGCTTAAAGCTTTAGCTCTGTGTAACCACTACTGAAGATACAGACCAGGTCCTGAAGGGCTTATAGTCTAATTTAAGATAAATTTCAACAAGATTATAAAAGAGCATTAGGGAAGCAAAGACTAAAGAAAGACCCTGTCCAAACGTATGTGTATTATTATCTTTGTGCACAGTCTGATGGATACTTTCCTCTCCCCTTTTAAATAATAAAGGTACACAAGACCAAAATTGGGACATATTTGTTTAGTTTGGGGAACGCAAAATTAAATCAGCCAGTAGTACAAGAAAAAGAATAGAGACATTCACTCTCTTTTTCTCATTCCTGTGTTTGAAAATAAAGTTGCAGACAAATTTTATTTTTTCTGCYGTTCAAATTCAGGGTGAATCACAGTTCAAGAACTCACAACCCATACACACCAGAGCAAATGTCTCTACAGGCTGTGAGAGAGAGAGTACAGTGCTCTTTCTTCTGTATTTGCTCTATTAATTACAGAAATGTTTTCTTTGGGAAAACGAGGACACATCCTTAGCACCATTTTCTACAGACAGTTTGCAAATCACAAACCTATAATCCATGGTGTTCAAGTCTCCTACTTAAAATGGCTCAGATTTGCCTTTTTTTTTTTTCTGTAAGATAAACTTTAAAAGGTACCTCAGTTTTCAGTTACTGAACTGTTAAACTGTTTCTTTCTACCATGCATTGTATTATCTCTGGTCCTTGAAAAACRTGCTGGTATTTACAAGCACACAGTATGGTTTTGCTGATGAAGGTCAATCATTCTGAGACATTAAATTATTTTACTGACTATGTAGGGGATCTTATTGATTGTACCTTGGGATAATATTTGCATTTTTTGCTTTTTATCTATTTATTCACAGGATTACAGATGCTATAAAGCAAATTAGAATTAATAACAAAAATGTGAGCAATCTCACTGCTTACTWTCTGTATATAGGTTTTCTTTCACTTTTACCAACAATGATTTATGCAAAGTCACCAAGACTATTGCTATTGCTTCCATTGTGGAGTTTATTATCTCAAAGATGAGCAGACAAGTCATTAAGCTCCTACAGAAGGATTAGCATACAGAGAGATCACTGCATTGTGATTTTCTGGTTACATGGTTCAATACAATGATGGTTTAAGGAAGGAAAAGCCAATTCTAGCATTGTCATTATAGAACACTGCATGYTGTCAATAGGCAGTTATAAATACTATCTCCTGTGAGAGCTACTTGTCCATGAAAAGGTCTTTGTATCATGTACCAATGTGATCATGAATGAAAATGACTTGTGAAGAAGGGATTTATCTTTCATATTACTTGGGATGCTGGTGGACAAGAGGCTGGACATGAGCCACTTATGTGCACATCACATCCCAAAAAGCCAAGTGTGCAGCCAAGGGCTGCACAAAAAGTAGAGTGGAAATGAAGGGGAAAGGAAAGGGATTCTGCCCCCCTGCTCTGCTCTGGTGAGACCCACCTGCAGTGTTGCATGCAGTTTTGGGGTCCTCCACACAAGAAGGGTGTGGACTTCAGTGTTGCCCAGAGAAGCAGKGGATGCTCCATTCTTGGGAGTGTTGAAGGCCACGTTGGATGGGGCCTTGAGCAAACTGGTCTAGCAATAGGTGTTCCTGCCCATGGCAAGGGATTTGGAAGTAGATGATCTTCAAGGTCCCTTCTAGCCCAAACCATTCTGCAATTCTCTGGGTATCTAAAAATATTTTTCCAATTGTATCTTTTAGTCTAGAAGTCTGGTAATGATGCAAACCTTCTCTTCACACCTGTGTACATTTTCTCGTAACAAACTAWTTTCAAATAACCAGACAAATTATTCTCTTCTTAGGGATCAAATTCCGGGTATTTTGCTCCAGTATTAATTCAAAACACATTGCATTGAATATACCCTGTTTGGCATATCTTATGAAAAAATTTTGTATCTATTGCAAACCCAAAATATAATGTTTAGAATTTTCCCATGTGATAAGGAGGAAATAAAACATCTTCAACCAGGTTTTACACCTCACTTGGCATAAAAGAATTAAAAAACTGCTTTTCTTCTGCAAGACACTAAGGGTATGGAGCTCATTTGATTAGAGTTTTTTGCAATCAGAAAAATCTTCATAATGCAATGATGAATGATTTTTTTAACCCAAGTTTTCACTAAGTTCAGAAATGTCCAATATATCCTGGCAGCTAGGACATATCCAAGACATCCCAATGAGGCATAAAAAGTATGTGGATGTAGTATTACAGCCTTTTGCAAGGGATGGGAGCAGGGCATCACCATTCTCAACCTACCCCATTATATCACACTGTTGCATTTAGAAGTTGGAAGTGTTTCCAAGAAAATGAGACAAATACTGTTTCTCATTATAGTTCATATTTAAAATTTCATATTTAAAGCTTCTGYTATAGGCCACATAGCTCATGTGATGTCCTTATAGACCAACATGTTATGTGACACTTTGATGACTCTGAAACATGGGATTCACACAGATTCAAGGGAAGGGATAAAATAAATACAGTGAACATATTCCTGAGGTTAAGATAAGATGGGAAGACAGTGTCAGGGACTGGAAAAGGATGTCTGTTTCAAGACATCTTGGGGGCTTGGAATGTATGGTAGGGTGTGGGTCAGGCCATGCTCTGTTGAGGTAGTTCTCTGCCCCCCAAGTTTGAGTTGGAAGGGACCTTTAAGATAATCTAGCTCCAACTGCAATGGCTACAGAAACCCATCCTTACACCTCATTTAGGTTCTTGGATAAGAGCATCTGTTCTAAGCCTGTATGACATAGCTAGACATGCTGCTGGTTTGTGAAAGAAGTCTTTGACAAGACTTTTTAGACCCACGGTAAATTTAGTGACTTCCAGAAGAGTGTGCCAGCTAATTTAGTCTGCAGGAAGTAATTTATCAGTCACCAGATCACCAGTATCCAGGGGCCTAGAATGATGACGTCCTAATGAAATACTAAAATTAACAAAGAAAAGTTTTATTTAATAAAGATTTCCTCTGCAGTAGGTTAAGATACATGAATTAATAGTTTCTAAGCCCAGAAGGGGCTGTTATAATACCTTTGTAGTTAACATGGGATACAGCACCAAAATTCTTCATTATATTCAGCAACTGCTTTGACCACAGGAGTCCTTTAAGAAAGATAATTTATAGTKATTTACAGGCCTATAGACTGGAGAATCTGCTCTATCTTTTAGTAACTTCCTGCAGCAGCTAAAYATTTTCACTCCTAAAAAATGTGCCAGACTTATTTTTGTCAAAATTCAGCTTGAAACTCTTGGACTGTTTTAGGGCCTTTGTCTTTYAGATTAGTGTTGTGTGCTGTCAGCAGGTCTGCCTTCTGTAGGTACCYCTTTAAGTCATGTCTTAAACAACTGAAGAGATGAGTTTGAAACAGCTGTTTTAAGTGCATGAGTGATAAACTGCAAGTTTTATGCAAATTTTTGCTCTTGATATTTTTATGTTGTTCAAACTGAAAAAGTTAAACGTCATCAAATACAGCTGTACTTGGAATCACCAACATTAATTCAAAAGTAAACTGAACTTCATTATAACTTTCTCTATTTGAAATGTTCTTTTCTTTCCTTCTTGTGTATTAAGCCTGCAACTGTTTTGAAAAAAATCAAACTTTACATAACAATGAATAAGCCCTTAATGTCTTAAGTTTGTTTTTGTATGCTAATTTAAAACTTTTCACTTTTTATATTTTCAATAAATTTATGTTTTTATGAGTCATAACTTTAAGACCATATTATTACAAAGAATAAATTTTATAGGAATRTAGGCTGCATTAGAGCTTTCAAGTGTTCAACATTGTGTTTTCCATGAAAAGATACTGATTTTAGAAATGGGGTTCATTATGATGTTGGAAATACTTGGAAGGCTCAAGAAAAGGGTATTTTTGTAAAATCTTGTCAGTGAAAAGATGACTAGTATGTGCTAAAAATTAACTGGGGTTATTTAAGGCCTAATTAATTCTTCTGGGCTTTTAAGATATACTGAGCTTTTTAAGTATTCACCACTAAATATTCTGCAGCAGTGCTTATAGTGTACAATGAATAACACTCAGCAGTGATAGYACAGCATCATCTTTATTCCTTCACAGCAAGTTTTTCTCAATTCATTCATCATGTCTTTCAGCTTCTTACAGTTACTCCATAAAATCAGCCACACTCTATATTCAACAAAAAGGTTATCAAAAAAAGAGAAATACCTTCAATGTTAAATTTCTTTAGTAAGTATTACATGTCTATGAATATGGAGTACGTTAGCTTATCATATAGAGTAGAAAAATATCCAAAAGGGACCAAGACCTGCCAAGCCAAATGGAAACCCAAAATATCTGTCCCCAAGCTAAGAAAATCCTTTAGAAATACAGGTTCTTGTCAGGGCTTTTCACTTCTAGAATTGAAATCACCCATGTTCTCTAACATTAGTGCTTTAGTTCCAGGAAGGTWTTAGGTTTTTAAAACAGCTGTTAAACAAGAATTCTTAAGTTAGTTATCAGCAACATCATGAACCTGTTTCAGTAWTTTATTATGGACAGACAGATTGGCTGTCTGGATGTCTAAATAAGAACTGGAAACTAAGAGAAACATGCATTATGTCCCTAGAGATATTTATACTTGCAAATGGCTTTTCAACCTTTCTCAAATCAAGGGGAATTTTAAGGTAAATGAGGSAAATTTCCTTTCTAAGGCATAAATGATAATAAACATAATAAAAATAGTAGAGAAAATTTCTTGCTGAAAGCATATAGCAGTGCTGTTGGGAAACAATAAAAAATATGAAATTAGTCAAACACTAGAAGAGTGGAGAGTGAATTAAGATAAAGTGAAGGCATTTAATTGTTCAAAGACCAAGAAACATAAAAATCAAAGTTAATATAGTTTGTCTCGCAGCTGTAGAGTAGGCCAGTAGTCACTGGAAAAGCTCATTAATTTCCATGCAATTAACTACAATTAATAAGACACCCCAGGAGTGTGTGTCCCTGAGAGATAATGTCAGCCCTTGGGTGTGACCTACTGTGTGTGATTTTATCTCAGCATGGCTCAAATTCCATACTCCTCCTGAGCTAATAAAATTAAGGTTCCTTCAAAAGGCCACTTTGGTAACCTTGGTTATTGAATTTCATTCCCATGGTCCAGAACATTAACACAATGAGTAACACAATGAGTACAAATATGAAAAAAGAACATCTATAACAAACTGATCACAAATTGAWTTAGCAGCAGAGGGAGAAGAGAGAGCAGTCAAACCATGAACAGAATATGTCATGCACTAGCAGAGCCCTGAAGAAACATCTGGAAACAAAACAAMACAAACAAGAGGCTTTGAAGCCATTTGGCAAAACTATGTGCTCTATCACAGTTAATCAAATACTGAAACTATTACCTGAAATCACTGCTGTCTCGATCATTTCTAATTGTACAGTAACAAAATGCAAATCCCTGCTGAGAACTTTAGACTGGGAGATAGCATGCTGCTGAAAATGTCCTTYGGTGCCTCCTGCAGATAAAGTGCATTTATGTTGTACCTTACAGATGCAAAGGAAATACAGAAATARCTGGAGATTGCAAGGGATGAGCTGGATGTTGATTTGAGTACGACAAACAGGGTGAAGGAAAGGGGAGATTGATGCCAGGAACTCTTAAGATGACAAAGGGAGATGCTCTGGGTGCATTTGCTGCAGTGCAACAGGGAATGTGGAAGTTGGCAAAGGAGGCACAGTATCATGGAAACTGCTGCTGTTTCACTGGCAAGCTGCAAATTGGTGTTGGTGTTCCAGGAGCAACAAACCTGTCAAGAAACAGTAAGGGGAGGACACTCAAGAAGTTCAGTAACATTTATAGCTGATTGAATCTGATGTGAGCATACCAAGACAGAACCTTGGAAGGAAGAAACTTTGGGGCTCAGACCAGACACTGTGGAGTTCATTAACCAGTTGTGCTAGGCAGTAACGAAGCTGTGGAACAATGTTTTGTGAACCATCCCCTGGAAGTAAAGTGTTTGGTGATGTAAGGATCAGAGATTACTTCTGATGTAAGAGTGAAAATGGTTTCAATTTACCTAAACATGGAATCTTTCCCACCAGTAATAAAACTTGCTCAAAGCAACAAGTTTTTAATGACAAATTGCTTTCTCTAAATACTAATTTCAAAATCCTCCAGTTTTRAGAATGTATAAGAATCTCTTCTTTCTGTACATCATAATTTAGAAAGAGTTCAGATTTCAGCTTTATCTCTCAAGCTTTTGTAGTACTTGTGAACCTTGTTCACTGATATATTTGATTGTAATTACATTCTCCTTCRGAGTTTACATGGTTATGTTTCATGTTCTCATCATTAATGTATCTCTGCCTTATTATGTATGGTCCATGCAAAGGATTTCCTCTCTGCCTATAAAACACTCCACTCCAGCAGACTATAAAATAAACCTCTTACTGAGGTTTTTTTAACAGGTTTGAAGAAGGTCTATAGCTGGGAACATGCTAATGTTGGAGGGGCTCAGTGTATCTGGATTTAATATGATGTTAATTACATGAATGGGCTTTCAGTTTTAGACATAGGAATCTCCATTTAGTGTAAATTTAATAAGTAAAATAACCAYTTCTTGTTTAAAATTTCAAAATTCCTACCTACAAAATGGAATCAGATCAACTTTTAACTACCAGAGTCTCTGTTTTCCTCTCACTGTTAAGAAACCATCAAATCCCTGTACCTAGAGAGATCATTCTCTGAAGATATTCTTTTTGGTAAAAAATGAGGTGACCAGATGTCCCAGTTTTTCTAGCAAAAATGTAGTGTCCCTATTTTCTTTCTTTCTATATGGGTCACTCTATCCCAGGTTTCAAATCCCTGTCAAACATCAAAGGAATGGCAACTCTGCAAGGAAAATCTGAAAGAAATTTTCCTGAAAGCAGMAGGTTTGAGTTTCCAATATTTATAACAGCTTTTCAGCTTTGTATAAATTAAATAAATCTTTTGGGATAAAAACAACAGTAACACAAAAATACAAAGTAAAGWTTAAAAAAAGCTGATTAGATCTGTGCTACAGCCTCCAATGTAGTTCTGCTCACACCATCTGCCAAGAGTGTTTTAATGTAATAGCCATTAATCCATAGACCTGTAGCTGTTATATAGAATTACATAATGCTTCTAATGGCTGTTTATTACTCACCTAACCCCTGTAGATTGTGACAGTGAAAAGAAGGTGTTCACTATTGACACCTGGAGTTGAACAGGGAGAACACTGGTCCTGAGCTGCTTTGAAACTCYAGATAAGCAAAGGTGAGGAAGATTTCTGACAGTACCAAAATCAAACAGGGGATCATATYAAAGGGGATAATGAGGAAAGACCAAATTGTCCTGGTCTTGTTTGCATTTCTAATATTTGAAAAATTTGCCTTCCCATTAAAAGTTAAGCCTGTAGTTAAACAACTGTTGTCTCTTTTACCATGTATGCTGGTTCTGGCTGGGGTAGAGTTTGCTCACAGTGGCTGGTATGGGCCTATGCTTTGGCTCTATGCTGAACACAGGGTTAATAGCACAGAGATGTTTTTGTTATTGCTCAGCAGTGTTTACAGAGCTTTTTGAAAAGGACTTTTCTGCTTTTTATACTGCCCTGTTGGCATAGGAAGCTGGGAGGAGAYACAGCCAGGACAGGCACCCCAACTAAACCAGAGGGATATTCCAGACTGTAAGGCCCCAGCATTTAAACATAAGGGGTTTACTGAGGCCCTTGTACTTGTGGTTAAATGGACCAAAGAAATACCAACCAGTYAGTCTCAAGAGGTCAAAATCACATTACTGGCAAAATATAGACAATCAAGGAACTTCAGCAGAAGATTCAATACAACAACCAATCAACAAAAAACCACCACATTAGTAATTTGGCCCATTCAACTGAGCAAACTTTAAACCTGTTTCATATTAAGTTACCCAAAATGTTCCAAAAAAAGAGAATTAGAAAAAAGAGATAAAACATAAGAAGCACACACATAGCTACCAACTCCTGGGCTGCAGCACGGATCAGACACAAACTCCAGCAGAGAGTAGGGGCAAGATGCACCTGGCCCATGCTCAGCTTTAAATAGCCAAGGGCCCTCTGGGCCCGGCCCCTGGGTGGGACTTCTCGTCACTCGGCCACTCTGAAAGGGGGTAGCACTGTCACTGGGGTGCCAGTGATTGACAGCTGTGCCAGGCTGGGATACGAGCTCCACTGGGGTAGGGGGGCAGTTCAGGACGCTGGCAGGGGCCTACTGCCCTGCCCCCCTGCCACACCCCAAAGGCAACCCAGAACGTCTTGAGACATCAACCTTTGCAGTCTTTGGCACAGACCCTGTGACAGCATGCTCAGTGTGCAGAGTGACAGGAGGAAGGAGGGGACTTTTGGAGTGATAGCATTTGTCTTCTCAAGTCACYSTTACYGGGGKCCCTGCTCTCCCAGRGATGGCTGAACTCGTGTCTGCTCATGGAAGTGGTGAATTAATTCCTTATTTTGCTTTGTTTGCATGTGTGGCTTTGCTTTCCCTGTTAAACTGTCTTTGTCTCAACCCATGAGTTTTTTAGCTTTTACCCTTTCAGTTCTCTTCCTGATCTCGCTGGCTTTGGATTATTATGACCTGCCACTGAAGGTGGGTTAATAATAGATCCTTTGGGGCAGATTAGAGTGAAACMACACTAAATKACCAGTGTTTATAAATATATATATGGCAGGTTTGTTTCAGAACAATTTGGTTGTAATGGAAAGGAAGYATGTTGTCAGTTTGGTTATGATCTGCAGAAATACAGCAATATAAAAACATCAAAGTAACACTTAAGAAAATGTACAAGGAAAAGGAAGAAAGAGAATGAAAGGATTGGAGTAGAAAGATACCACCACCCRTGGATCCAGATGAGACTTGAYTGYTTCAATTTCRGTGTCCAYTGATTGGAATGTCTTRATMCAGACTGGATCAAAAGGGTGGGGGAAGCCTGCAAAACWCAAATTTCWGTGGGTTAATGTACACTCAGGGTCAAGTGGGAAGGCCCAGGCACCTCCCCTGATTAGGGGGTGGTTTKATATTGTTTGATGTAACACTGTAGATCATGTGCAGGCCTTTGGTGGGAGGCCCCAGAAATAAGTCTGGGGATGCTTCAGGGGTCTTTGRTGGTTTATRACACCTAACACATGAYAGCTGTCTCTCTTGTCAGYAAAGCTGAGCCAGTTATGCCCCATCAGAAAGGATGAATAACCTTAGGTGTGAATGTCCCAATACCTTCCCTGAGGGGAGTTTCACACCTGAAGCAGTAGTGTTAAGGAAGCCACAGGCATACTAAAAAGCACTATCCCACCTTGCAAGATCTTTTTCTTATTGGTCACTTCCCTTACCTGGCTCAAAACTCAGCTCCTTGCTAACAAAGGTTGGTTTGTGCAGTCAGCCTCCGGTGGTGGGCTGTTCTCATGCAGGTCAGGGGTTTCACCACGTCCAGAAACCCTCCTCCTGCCCTTCAGCTGGGGTGAGTGTGTGCAAACCTGGCCTCAGCACAGCACCTGCTGCTTTT
Organism: Alauda arvensis; assembly: GCA_902810485.1. Lineage (NCBI taxonomy): Eukaryota > Metazoa > Chordata > Aves > Passeriformes > Alaudidae > Alauda > Alauda arvensis. The sequence continues at coordinate 200,969 of CADDXX010000675.1, forward strand.
GCAAATAGGCCATTGTTTGAGTCATTAATCTTTAACGTTGCAGTCTCTCACAGGGAGCGAGCCAGCGGCTGTGTGGGACTTCTGGCTGGGGTTAAGCTACAACACCAATAAAAAGCAACTGCAGCTGACATGTTTACAGGAAAAGTGSTTGATTGGAAGCCAGTAAATGTCACTAGAAGGTGAATGGGAAGTAGCCTATGTAGTAAAAGTTTGTAGAAATACACTTCCAAAACACACCAGGATTGGGAAATAATATATGTCCATGAGGTGATTACTCATTTCTTATTTCATTCCTCAGTATAACCTATATAATCTCCTTTAACATCCATCCTGATTTTTCAAATTTATTTGGGTAAGGGCARATTAGAACCTTTTGGAGGGCAAGTAGGTGGGGAGAATATACTCACTTGTTGCAAGGAGTATTACTTACATGGATGCACCCTTTTATTTCAATTCTATGGGGATTAAAAGAAGCGCTCGAGACAATGTTTATAAAACATTTTTCTCTAGCCTTTTAAACTCCATTCTTTTAAGGGTTAAATGTATATATTCCAGCCCTTACCCTCAGACCAGTGTACTGCTAAAGGAACACTTCTCGGAGCAGAAGCTGAATGTCCTGTTTCAATTATTAACACAGTTTTAGGAATTTTAGGACCGCTTTTCAATTTTTCTAGTCCTAAATAAAATTTGAATGCAGAGACATTAATTTGACATTTGYACGTTTTTACATCATGACCGTGGGAAGCCTTTTTTCTGAGGCAATGGGTCAAAGCAAAAAATCAATATCTGATTTGCTTGTTTGCTTGTCTATTCAACACAGTTCATTCATCTTTTATAAAATAGAATGACTATTTCATGAAGAGGCAGTAYGCTGATAAAAAAGAAATCTTTGAAAGGTAAGATTGATGTRTGTTGTATCTGGGAGATAAASACTCAAAGAGGATTCAAACACAAGGCTGTCTGACTGCATCTTGACTGCCCACCAGCTGTCATGGATGAAGAATATCAGCTTCTACCACTGAAGAGGAGGTGGCACTTCACATCCTCTTGGCACTTCCCAAGTAAGCAGGTATCGCCCTATGGCTGAATGGCTCTGTAATGCTCTGTGGCTGGGTGAACTCTGAAGAAAGGGGAAAAATCTACCCCTTTGATTTTTGTCATTTTTTTCCCTCAGGGATATGTACAAAAATAATGAAGAGATCCTTTGTTCCTTCCTATAGGGATTCCTCTACTCCAAAGTAAATGCTAGTGGCTGGTGCCTTTGCCTCTCTCTGTCAGGTGGTTGTTTATTTTTAAGGTTTTCAGAATAACAGATTGTAGCCTAATCCAATGATCCATTTTCCCTAAAAACAAAAGATGTTTCAGAAAGTAATAATGTTGACTGAATTTGTCTCTCACATCAATAATACACCRGAGTGACCCCTCTAGCATAAATGGGTCACTTTAAGCTTTGTCCAGGACCAAGCACCCATTTGTGCTTACACTTATTTATGATACTAAATGGATCTCTTCTTTAATCTGTGTCTAGGACAACACAATATTTTCAGGAAGAAAAGAGTGCCAGGTTCTTGTTCTACCTCCTGAAAACTAATCAAAGTCTTTTTCTCTGTTGCCACAGCCCCTGGCACTCACAATATGCTTCCACAGTTGGGCAGTTGTCAAGACGAAACCACTGTCTGGTGAGCAAACCGTGGCTGTCTCACAATTTACCTGCCCTTCTCCATCTGTCTCCACTCACCAGCTGTGCTTGAGCCCTTCAGGCAGGGACASAAGAATTGGATGCACATAAAGTATCTCTTCAGCACAACCAGTGTAAATAATTTTGTTGGGGTTCTCTAGGAGACAGAGAAGGCAGACAGATGCACTATTAAACTAACCCCCATCAAGAGGTAAAGAGCAGAAATGATCCTTGCATCCAGAAGTTAGAGAGTCCAAACTCTATGTCCCTCCTTGGCTCCCACAAAACTGTATCGGGAGCCAAAGGAGTCTGAGTACTACAATTCCCTCTTACAGGTTTTTGTCAAGCACTGTAGAACTGTATTTCAGAGTCTCTGGTGCTGACAGACCAACAAACACTAGGACTGTTATTTATTACAACAGCTATCAAATGAGTTTGAATGCACATTTCCTTCAGCTTGTCTTTCTCCTAACCTCAGATATGGAGCTGCTGCAAAGTTTARTACATTTAAGATGACTATAGTGAGGAAAGGTAGAATTTGTCACAGATGATCACATTCGTTTTGCAAAAAYAAGTTTATTGTACTGGGCATAGCAATAAGAAAGGTAGGCTAGCTGGCCAGTCAGCCCTAAGAAATAGTGAACAGCATCTGTTTAAGTCTCTGAAGTAACACAATTCATGCATGRCATTAGGTTATGTTGCATCATTTAACACAACATAAACTCAGTTACCTTTTCCTCCCTTTGCCACTTTCTTCCAGTTTATTCTCACTCCAACTGGCTGCAAAAATGCAGAACTGTCATTGCTGCTTTAAAATTCTTGGGTTTTCCCCTCTAACTTTTTCAGCTAATGTAATTTTTTTGTATACTGCCTTTCTGGGAACCACATCCAAGAAGTGTTATCTCTCCCTTATGCATCTCATCATARGACTTCTTTATGGGGTTTTTTGACTGAAGTCCTATACAAAACTAAATGGTATTGTTATGTCTGAGACATTGTCATACAGGATGAGGCACAAATMATATTTAACCAAATTTAATGAAAGATTGCCATCAGGTGTCTAAATGTCTCACTTGCCTATTTAGTTGAGTTATGGCAAACAATAGTACTCAGAAACTTTACATGTGTMACAATTCAACAGTTTTTTTATTATCTGGACCTGTTTTGTGCAAGCTCTATTGAACTAATTTATAATAATGGGATTGAAAACACCCTAATTCAAATATAAAATAGATAGAAACATTTCCTATTTTTCTTGTTTCAGAATGATTGCTTCATTTAGAAATATTAATAATCTGATAACTGAGTCTTCATTATAATATAATGCTCAGTTGCATAGGGAGCTATTCTTTATTCAGTGGGTTACACTGCAGGGTATCATGGGGAGAGAAGATGTATTAGCCTGTATTCAGAGTTTATATTAAAAAAATGAAACTGCAGAATAATAGAATTGCATCTTTTMTATAGTGCTGCTATTTGAAAACAGAAGGACAAGTTTTAAATGGCAAATTCTAATCAGTGTCTGCTAGCAAAGTCACATATGCATTTACACATGTGCCTGTCTGCATTGCCACACGGTTGGGGTATGTCAGCTAAGCAGTTCCTAATAATATTCAYTCAAAACAGAGGGGCCATTAGAAATTGTTCCTGTCTGTGTGATTTTATGGTTTCTGTCACATGCTTCCCATACCCCAAATAATTTTCAGTTATTTCAGAGGGAGAAACCTGTGCTGCTAAACAGGTYTCAGTATTACAGTACGTATGACAAACAAAGGCAGAGATAAAATGATGAAAGGAGTGAACCAAAAAAAAGATCAACCACAAATTTACTGCCGTTAAGCACATCCATATAGCACATTTTCAGAGCATAGGGGTGGTCTGCACTGAGGAATGCTGCATCCAGAGGTCTACACAGTAGACTCAGAACCACACAGCTACTGCAGATCTGAAAGGCAGAAATAGTAGCTTCATATAAGAAGCAGCCACTTGCTGCTCTTCCAGAGTTAATTAGCTCTTCTCTTCAAATGAGCTAATTAGCCTGGGCACAGCCCTGCACCGACATAACCATACCAGTCCGGAAGCTGACTCATTATCTGGCTTGATATCCTCTTCATTCATTTATGTGAATACTTGCACAACTCTGAAAGAAAAGAGTGCCTTGGTAGTTAGGTACCAGCTTCTGCACTAATTAGTGTCTGAACATTTTATGAAATGTGGAGCAATTTCAAGAGGAAAAAAAAAATCAATGTCTCAAAGCTTAGTGGTTAAAAGACTCATCTATGAGGAGGGAGGAAAGCAGATCAAATTCTTGTTTTCAGGAGCAGGTGTAGGTAAAGCCTTTCTAAGTTCATTTTTTCATGGTTATCAAAAATGATATCAAAAGATGCAGAATCATAGAACCTAAAACAAAGGGAGTTATGGGGGGGCTTGGGTTTGTTGGTTTGGTTTTTTTTTGTTGTTCTTTGAAATGCTTGGTTCTTCCACTAAACCAAAATTCAATTACTAGCAGAGCCCTAATAGCAAATACAGATTATTGACTGCACTTGAGGCCAACCACAATGAGCTACTGCCTGAGGGTTAAAGCCATTCCTGGGATTAGGTAATATTGCCTGAAGCCAATTGTAAAGAGTGCTTTAATACTTTTGAGCAATAGTTTGCTGCAATTTCCCTCAGACCCAGTCAGTGATTAATTAACCTTGTAGAATCTTCTGGGTTAATGGAAAGTTTGCTCTGGAAAGCTGCACAGATTGAAACATGAACCAAGATCATCATCCACAACACCAGAATATACATGATCTTGGAAGACWAACTACAGTCCCAATGCTTGTTAGGCTCTTGCTTCAGCCTGAGGCCAGWAATATTCCCTATTTGTAGTCAAATGAACTTATGTGGCGTTATCTCAAGTGCTAAGAAAGGTTTTGCATGTATAAAATAACCAGTGTTTATCTTATGACAGATAATTATCTAAAACATGTCAGCTCAAATTCTACACATTCTTAATCAACACAGGAATAAGAGGGTCAGGAAATAGCTTCATGAGAGAGACATGGAATGGATTCAAGAAGCCCAAATGAAGGAATGATTGTYTGTATTTCTACCCCYCTCAAATCTTGTGGATCTTTGGGTGTGGATTTATGTAGCATGCAAGACAAGGAAAGATGTTTGTGAGTTKTATTTGATCATTTGCATGCCTTCTAAATCCTGGGTTTACCTGGGTAAATAAGGTTTTGAGATACTAAAACCAAACTCCAAGCAGGTATTGGGAAAATAATTGCCCTCCTTAATAAAAGCATCTTTAAAAGATTATCAGCTCAACAAGTGTCAAGAGTAAGTAGAATAACACAATCCTACCAGATGCCTACTGACTGTCAGAAGCATGCTTATTGAAGACKTCAACATTCCTAAGTTCTGAAATGGCTGCAAGTTAAGAGAAGGTATTAAATGCAGATCATTTCTGAATCTCTAACTCCAGCAMTGCAGTAAGACATTTCAATGATGACACAATGAGTTACAGTCTGCCAGCTTGGCACAGATTCAAAGTGGCAGCAGCTGAGGTGYGCTTTACAAATAGGGATTTTTAAAATTGGATTCAAAATCAATTAAAATCCTATTACAAACATAATTTTAGTGGCACAAATCATGAAATAATATCTTTTACAATAAACTATAAAACTGAGGAAGCTTACATAATTAATACTGTCTATTGCACAGATAGACCCATAACTTTCAATCATGTACCACCTGCATGCCAAGAGAATGCCTTTGGAAAGTAGAGTGTGTTTTCAACAGGAGGTCAACATGAGTAGGTATCTCTAGGTAGATTTGATTTCCCTACYCTCCTCAAAGTCCCATATTATCAATTACTTTTGGAGATTAAATGCCAGAATATCTATATTGTAAAACAATGAGACATGCAACATGATGGTCAGAAATGCAGCAAAGCTACTGCCATACATCATTTTTTTGATCCCTGTATGAGAAAATAATCGGCCAATTTTCTGCTGGTGCTAAGTCTTTGCATGTCTTAGAYAATGAAATCACATCCCTTTTTTATGGAGAAAGAATGTGCTTTAATTGCTTTCTGATGGCAAAATAAGGGAGCAGGTAAAGAAAAGAAAAAGCCAACATCTCTTATACCAAATAGAAAGATTAAATTTTTTTAGTTTATTTCATAATTAATTCCAGTTTTTCTGAGCTGTCAGACTTGCTTGGACTCTTAGTAAAACCACCCCCATAGTTTTAAGTGCTGGCATTTAGTTATTACACAGTGTGCTCTAGGCAAACTTGGATTATTATCTGGGAGTTTTGTGGTCCTGGAGATATTTATGCTGGTGTTCRTACTATGGCGAGGAAATTAATGACTCAACCATTTTCCAAAGAGGCAAAAATGAGAAAGACACCTTTAAACACAACTCTGTAAATTTACAGTAAACTTAGCTTTTCTTCCCCACTAATCTTGTTTTATACAGCATTTTTAAAAGAAKATTGCATTAGTAAAAGATGCCAGTCACAATAAATTACCAATTTTTCTTTTTTTAATATTTTGTGATGATGCTTTAAGTACATATTCCTGTAAATATTAGGTATATAATTTAATTGTCCTTGTATCAGATGAAAAAAACCATGATTCCCCACAGCAGCCTATTGACTCCTTCAACCTTGCCTCTTGAAACCTTACTGAACACAGAAGCTGATACTGCAGGTTTTATATTTATAATGATTAATTAATTCTGCACTAAGCAATGTTCCTGACTGCAAGAACAAAATCCACTTTAGAAAACATAAATGACAGCTTGCCTAAAATAATTAACACCAGTGCTGATAGAATGGGGATGTTCTCCCTCTGCTTTACACTAGCGTATTTGAGAGAATTTAATTACTAATATTTCTGACTAGCAGAAGAATTGCATTAAAAAAGCACTTGATGTGGCAGGATTGAAAGCTCATTCAAAATATGTTACGGAAATATAATGGGGATGGGATAAACCCTGGTTGAAAATGGAGATATAATTAACCCTCAGTGAAACATACTGGACTATTTCTATTTTTCCAAGCAAAGCAGATCACATTAAAAAATAACCCGTGTGGATATATCATCGCATTTCCCTGCCAGTCAAACAGCAGGTAGGGTTTGACCGTGCAGCACAGCAACCTTGAACCCTTCTACCTCTGTGCAGAAYAAGTCAGATAAGGTCTGTCCTGGTAACGGGATGGTTCCACCAGTGAGGAAAGCATGGGTGGCTTCACGGCTTGGGAAGGACCATCCTTCCTCCACAGCTGCAGCAGGAGCTCTGTTCTCACTTTTCATTAGGGATGGAGTTTTGCCTTTAGCATGATGAATAATGTTAACCTACRTGTTATTTTAYGTGAGGTCTTGAAACAGGACARCTCTTCCCTGGAAGGGGACAGTGGRTGCTTTCTGTGGGTGAAAYRGCYTAATCCATCAATTTTAGCATTGTGAAACTGCTTACAGAGTTTATTAACTTCAAGTTGTAAGCTCRAGTGTCTGGTTCCTGTGATATAAATAAATGTGGCAGGAGCACATGAAATTGCTGTATTTACCTTCAAATTTCTTGAAYAATTACATAAAATTATGGTAAAAATGCAGACTCTCAGCCAGAGAAACTAACATGGAATCATTGTCACACAGTCCCACTCAAAGTTAGGACTACTGTGGGTAAAAGGATGTGATYATGGCTTCCTCCTTGTTAATCGTTTATGGCTTAAAAATCAGAAGATGGGCAATGGAATTCCTGTGAGTCCACCATTATCCTTTTGTGCAAACCCATGTGGGTGTTTGTTCATCAGGACTGACACACATTTCCTCATTACCACATTTGTACCAAGGGGTACTCGTTCCCTGGATAGAGTTCAGGAACTGCGACATCAGAGGTACAAGTTTATGAACACGTAAATACCTACAGCACACCCACTTCTTTTTTCTTAAGTATTTTTCTTCCAGAGTAGATGAAGGACCTGAGGGCTGAGGAAATCAGGTGTTGTAGTGTGTCCTTCCTGCCACTGGTAGGTTTTTATCACAAGTGTCATTCTTTCCTCTTTTATTGATAGGGCTATCACAGAAAATCTCAGCATTACCCAATTGTGGAAGGGAGAAAGTCCATAAAGGGTAAATGGGCAGCCAGCTGGCCTATTTTCCAACATGTTCCATCTCCTCTAGTGGCTTTTAGGAATATGTTTTCCCTACACACAGCCTTGCTTAAAGGTGCAGTTTTGTTTTGCCAGTAAACTCATCCCTCTCACTTGTGAGTAGAAAAAGGGAGAACCAGAAGGCTTGATTTACTGAAACAAATGCAGGCAGATGTAAATTGTCTTCCTAAGGCAGGACATTCTCTACACCCTGKGTGGGATTCCTCCTAATAAGCAGCAAGGATTGGAAAGGGCCTAAGAAAGCAATCTGTAACCTCTCTTTARCTACTCCTGCTTAATACTAATTATTACTTAATAATGCAAAGCATTTGTATTTCCTTGTAAATGTTAAAAGTGCTGTAAAAGCATTAACTGTTCAATTCTCAGGACACCCTTAAGAGGTGGGCATATGAGTATTCTCTCCATTCCATACTTCTCTCCATAATAAGGGAACAATTAAAATTAAATTGATCAGCTAACTTTATAGAGACCCTAATTCCTACAAATAGGAAATAATAGGCCTAAATGAGTATACTTCTGCGTGTTTAAAAGCAGTATTCATCAGATGGATTACAGCTGATTTTTCAATGTAATTAACTTTGTATCCAAAAATCAACTTTATTGGTTCACTTCCAGTATATTAAGCACAATAGGAGGGATGCCCCATTTTCTCTGGCAATAATCAGGTTCCCTTCAGCCTTGTAATTGATTCAAGCAGGAACCATATTATTGTCTAGTAAAACAGAGCATCTCTCCTATTATCCCTTAAGTAGCAGTCAGTCTGGGAAGAAAACAGTTACAATGATATATGAAGTTAAGACAGATGCCAACTAAATAGATATCTGAGTAAGCTAAAAAGAAAGAATTAAATAGTTTGAAAAATCAATAAAAGGTACTACTTCAGCTAACCACTGTGCATCTCATCAACTAACTCTCATTATTGTTCATATCCTGACTGCCCCAATAACATTATACCCTGCACAAACATAGCAAGCTCAATGGCCTSACAATCTAATTTGTCAGCTTCCACTTCTTTCCCACAGTTTTCGTATTCTCTCCCCTGTATTTTTGCTCAGGATCAGAGGAGAAAATTATTCCACTGCACCCTCTGTTAAAGAGCTCAGGTACAGAGTTCTGGCAAAACCAGCTTGGTCACTATAATTTGCATCTTTTTGGGTTTAATTAAATTATAAGTGCATGGTGTTGGTAAAAATAATACCATTGTTCTTCTGGAAAATAAACGTAAGGAAACAGTAAATTTCTGCCAGGTGAACAGATCTCTGAAGGAAGATGGGTGTTATGTGCAGCTGACAGTGCTTGGACACAGCAAGAGGAATGAGGGGAAGAGATTCATGTCTCTTCAGGACATGAATCAGATAAGTGGCTCATTTTCAATATCTACAGTGGAGTCTAAGAGAATTGAATCCATAGCAGTGAGTGACTCCTTCGAGAACTGCCAGGACTACTCTAGGCTAGTACTGACAAAGGAAAGCAGGAATCTGACAAGTACTGCTTTAGCCAAAACATARGGATGCCTGTTTCTTAATAATGGAACAAACTTTTCTGAAACGAGAAGAAGYAGTGCATGTTTCCATTTTTGGATTCCTTCCTGATCAGGTTTGGACAACAGACTCAGAAGAGAGGAAAGATAAGTGACCTACTGGAGCTGCTTTTGTCAGCAGAGAAATCTGAGCTACATATTCTGGGGCTGAGCTTGTGCTTGAAATTGTCACTTCTTCACACAAGGGAAGTCATATGCCTAAATTATATTTCAACATATATATTGTCTCATTAGACCCCTGTGGCTTACAGGCTAAAAAAATTCCATCTTTCTGGAGAACCTAGAAACTCAGGTCTTTATTGTTGAGCAACCCTCTGTGGGATATAGCTAAAACACACCACATCCCAAGTGTGATTGTGCTCTCTGCACATGTAGCTCTCTCACACTGTGTTCTGGTGAGAAATAAAGCACATGAACCTTCCCCTCCCAAGCCTTCAGCCAACTCACTTCACTGAACATGAAGAGAAGGCATTCCCTGCGAGCACTCCCTGCTTGCATGGCTGGATGGGAGCTGGGGAAAGTAACCTTGTAACACCAGCCACTGCCGGACGTGAAACTGGGATTCTCCATGTCCTGTGTGAAAGCAAATTAAGGTAAGTTATCTGCAGCATCATTTGTCCCTTGCATTGTTTTGGAAAAGCAGGGGGAAACCCAAGGGTAGACACTGCACTTGGCTGGGAAACACCAGCTTTCTTCCCTCTCTGAGCTGGGGCTGTGAATGTCTCTGTCCTGATTTGGATACAGCAGAAGGCTCTCTGTGCCACAGCCCACGGCTCACACCTTGTCCTGTGCAAGGTGTACATATACTTAATGCAACTTCTATAGAGAGGAGGGAGGAAAACACTCCCTTTTCAGCAGATTTGGCAGCACTGCAGTTATACTTAGTCTGGTCTGTCCCTGAGTAGCTTTTATGCCTTTCTTTCTTCTTTGTCCCTTGCAATCCCCTCATTGAAAGAAAAATCTATTATCTGTTCATTCTCAAAACAGACTTAAGAGCMATTATTTGTGGGAACCAGATGCTAATGATTCCAGGGCAGTTATTTTACTTAGCTAAATCCTTAGTAAGAGCGTGACATGTAAAGTGAGGAGGAGGGAGGTCTGTTTTTTTCTTGCAGCTAAATGCACTTGATGTTTGTAGCTGCTGTTACTACTTGGCAGAGTTGCACATTTAGGAGGACATTTGAAATAGTTACAAACTTTCACTCCCTCCAAGCCATCAGTTTAGCAGCAAGTAATCAAAGGGATTAGTTAAAAGGCAATTGAATAATGCCAGTCCAGTTCAGTACTGATCTGCATAATTCAAATATAAACTACTAAATTTGCTTGACTCAATCCCTCCTGTCTTCTCCTTTAGACATGGTATGATAGCTGTAGTCATGCAGCTTTCCAATTTCCCTCAGAGCAGGAATATCAAGTCCATACCATTTGTCAAAAAGCTTTATTTAGAATAATTTGGCCCAAAAAGTTCAGATCAAGCAGATGCAGACAGCAGGGGTATTGCAAACCTAAAGCCAAAGGACTATTCTTGAAGGAACATAAGGCATTATTATGGCTAATACAGCTAAAATTTCCTTTTTGCTTTACAATATTAAAATAATAAATGCTCCCCAGGAGGGTTATTGACAAGGGCAGAACATCAAGAACATTATCTCAGTCTTGTACCACAATTTAAGAATAAARAATGATWTTTTATTTTACMTTTCATCTTCTCTGTGAAACAGAAGGCCAAGTTCTTTCCCATTTAATTTCATAAGAAGGAAGTCCTTTTCACCCTTTATCTGAGATGCTTCTTAAAACCTTGATTATTATTCTAAGCAATTCCCTTTTATACTAGTTTTAAGGTGTTATCTTATTTATTCTACCAAATACTTTCATGGATTTTGCTCTCTAAAGGTTTGAGATGGTGTTGTTACTCCTAATAAAGCTGGGTGTAAATATAAAGAAAAATATCAATAACCCCTCAATGTTTTTCTTTTATGATTAAAAAGTTACATTCTATACATTTCTTTCTTTAGTTTTTCACTGCCCAAATTTTTCCACATTAGTGATGATTGTTAATTCAAGCATGGAACAGTTATTATTTCCTATACAAGTGAATAGGTTCTTGGATAACAAAGTGACAGTCAAATCCTTTTCATTAGAGTGCATCATTTTCCTAGAGAGGTGTGTGAAGAGTCTAACTCTGTGTAAAGTGTTACAGGGTGCATAACRACTGTGTTGTTTCTTCATTTCATCTCTATAAAAGGTTCAGCCAAAAACTGAGACCAGAAAGGCAAAGTCAGTATCAATGAGACATCTTCTTTCCAAAAAACYGATAGCTTTCTTTGTCAATGTGATTTAGGCAGGCATTTATAGAATATAATTATCTGCATCTCCCAAAGCATTTTGGTGTAGAAATGCAGGGAGCTTTCCTGTACTTAGTTTCCCACATTTTCTGAATCTTGCTTTAATTTTCAATGTCTAAATGCTTTGGGAGCTGTTTCTTCAGTGTTCAAAAGTGAATGTTGCCTGTTCCCATTTTTATAGCTWACTACAGCAGCATTAAATGACAAGCTAAACATTTCAAGTATTTAGACAGTGTTTATTTCTGAAGGACCTGGGGATGCCTGATCAGGTGGGATCATCTACTAAATATGACTGAAAGTTTGCATGTGATTTCTTTTTTTCTTTTCCTGCCAGAGCAGGATTTTCTTCTGAAAGTAAGTTACAGGAATTCTTTTTAAATTTTGTTTTAAGGTGAATTTTTGAGGTGCAGTGAATACCAAAAAGGATGCTATTTTKTCACTAAGTAGCAATAAATCCAAACACCTTTTCCCAAGATTGTTCATGTTTGCTATTTTTAATTGTGATTTCATCAATGACTGGTCACTTACTCACAGTGGAAACAATTAACCTGCTTTATGAATAAAGTCATTGGACTAGCAACTGAGAGAAGTGGGCATCCAAGTAGTTCAAACAAAGCTACAAGGTTCTGTCCTGGTAGCAAAGGCAGTGACCTGGAATCTAAGCTCAGCCTACTGCAAGTAAAATCCTAAGGAAGAAAGGTTGTGAGTTGGAACAAGAGAGACTGAGCTTATTTGGTACAAGGTGATGTGAAGTTTCAAGGATCAAGGGATCTGCTTGTGGTTTCTCTCCATTCTGAGATGGAGAAAGAAGAACAGATGAGATGTGCATGGGGCTAAATAAAACAGGTTATACAAAAAATATATTTGAGTTTTAGCACTGATTTCTTAACTCAGCAAAACTAAACCAGAAAACCAGAAGTCCATAAGACCATGGAAATGGGTAATAGGGAACAAAATTACTGTGACCTCTAATACTGTTTGCCCTCTTTTCCTGATGCAGCCASAACCTAGCAAGCTTCTGACTCCATTTTACTAAAAGACTCAATAGAGATTTAGAATTGCAAAAATATATGGAATGCAAACTAAAATACAGTAAAGCAGGGCCATTGTAGTTTACTTGCCTTTGGTACATAATGATCTTAATATAAAAGACTGAAGTTTTATGATATTTGACAGAATAAATAGATTTGTATCAGAACATACCTCTCCTCTCATTTCCTCTGAACCTCAGAATTAATGGTGAAGGCAGTTAAATGTAGAGGAGCTCATTAATCTGTCTGTGTCTGGAGTGTCTTACACAGATACCATGCTAATCAATGCCTGTGAGGTAGTTAGCATTGTGCTTATGTAAGCAGTGCTATACAGGCACAAAATCTACTGTTCTTTATTTGCACAGTGTTTGAACTAATATTTATTTAATTTTGCTTAATAGTATCAGTAGGCAGTCAGAAACTGTAAGCCCTCTKTTTTGTAGGAGGTGAGTAAATTGAAATCATAAAACAACACAATTAATTGAAGATAGTTTTTCTCTGATAATTCCTCACTCTGAACAGTTTAAATGCTGAAGAACATTTATACAGAAAAAAATATTACACTTTGCCCCTATTTCTGGTGCTGTGAGAAACCTRTGTGAAGGAGACAAACTCTTACTGTTGCCTTTAATGTGGTTAAATGTTTTCTACCCTTCCAGCTTATAAAGCAGGAAATCGTAAGTGCATTTTTCATGGCATCAAATAAATGCTGTTCATCTTTAATTAGCAATGCCTATCAGTATGGAGGCTAATGCAGACATGAATAAAAGAGGCTAATGCAGACATAAATACAAGCTAAAAATGCTGCTCTGCATTCCGTATAAAGCAGAGCATAGATGGAAAGATTAATAAACTAAAGGAAATCAAAAAGTTCCTGTTGAGTGCCACAAACAGCTGCACTGAGAACAGCTACTCTTTCACTGAGGCATTAAACTCAAAGCATTACAAACATGACAAAAAATGAAAGATTTTTATACAGAAMTAAGTATTGTTCAGTGAYAAAAATAGCTTTCTTCATTGTTGGTTAAATAGAAGGGAAGCACTCTAMCAGTAGTAAAGGTCCTTATCAGCAGAGAACAATAAAAAACTGATGGAGGGAAGTAATCTTTCTCATCTCAGAGGACTACTACAGTTGTTACATTACGATTGTTGCAGATTATCTATATGCAAGGCTCTACAGTATCTTTTAGACTAATTTAGCAGCTTAGGAATCCATTATACCTTTTGGAGAAGTGACTCAATTTGGAGATTCCTAGTAAGTGTAAATGAAGGCAGTAGCTTTCATCTCAGTACAGCCTGRAAGCTGTAAACATTTGAATGATGTGATGTAGTTGTGCGTTTTTTACAAATATTCGACAGCAGCAGTTATATAAATCTCCAATATGATTTTGATACAAAAAATCAATAACTTAAAGAGGTTGCATTTCATATTTGGGGAAGTGAAGGATTGAGAATCTCTCTCTCTGCTGCAGGCTGTTTACATGGCTCCTATTGCCACAGATCCAGACACAGGGACCCCCACTTTGTGCCTCAGATAGGGTTCTGTCCCACTGCCCTTGAAGTCCAGTGGCACGAGCTGTACTGATTGTATCTCGTCAAGGTGAGGCAGCAAGCTCCTGAGAGACTGAAAAGCAAGGCTTTCCTGCTCCAAACAGAGGTGGGTCCCTCTGTGTCAGAGCCCTTAGCAAATTTCTGAACCCAATTGTACGAGTTCATCATACATGTGGCTGCCATTGCTTCCACTATCCAACCCAGAATAAATGCATTKAAGGCATCATGTGCTGCTTTGAGTTGCTTGCAAAACTTTGCAGTTCAGCTGAGGCATAGACATCCAGCTGTCCAGCACAGACCTCTACCTCTATCTATGAAATCTTTTATATTAACTTCATCATGTTCGCTCTTAGCCCAAGACTTGATGTCCCTAAAAGTTTAAATWAAGTCCATTGGTCAGGTGGGAGGTCGGAAATGGTGAGAAAGATGGATTCGTTGTGCTGCATGCAGAGTTTTGGATACAGCTTTGCCATATATATTCCAAAAGGGAAGGTATKTGACATTTATAAATGTAATCTCTCCCAACAGACAGATCTAGACTAAATGTGCAATKATGATTATTAAGATAAATAATCAGAATTATTATAAAATGGAGAGTTGGTTTGGGTATGTGGAGGATGAATTTTCTGTCAAATTAATGTAAAAGTAGCTATCTAAGGAGACAAAGCAAATACTTTAATTGCATAGTGCATGGTGTTTTGTCTGTTGTTTAGCTCTACAGTCATATATCAGACTGATTAGTGAATTTTAAATGCAGGAACCAGCTACTACTATAGCTTGTGAGAAATTATCCCCTAACTAAAGGAGGAGAGGCATTCARAGAGCCTAAGCTATCAGTCATAAGCCAGCAGCCAAACTGTGGCACTTCTCCAGTTCTAATAAAAACTCTTCTGTTTCAATGCCATGGAGTTCTCCTTGCTCTGGACCTATACATACTTCTGGGGAGAAGATAAATTCATGTGTAATGTATCACTGGTTTTCAATTGCATTGTGATGAACCCACAGGGTGAACTACATAGTCCATCCTATGTTTTACAGAAAAGCTAAATTACAATGTGACCTCTATGTGGTCCAGGGGATATTGATTAAACTGCTTCAGAGTTTGAATAATAAAAAAATAATGCACTGGTTTCCTCATTTACATATTTTCTTCTCATCTTCTCATTTTGTAACAATAATTAGTTTGTAGAAGTCAACAAGACTTGTTTTCTTGCTTGAAATACAACACTTGTGATTTTATAAGAGACTTCAGGAGATCCGGGAGTGTAGAAATCGAACAGAAAGTTTTTGAGAATTCTTGTTCCTCATTCTTTTCTTAGCTTGGATAGCAGACATCMTTTTAATGCCTGTTTGCTTGCAACTTGTAAGCACACAGATATGTGAAAAAAGAAAGTCTGCAGAGACACTCCAATATTGCAGGGTAAGCTGAAGTGAGAAATACTTAATGCCATTCCAGAGACTCACTGGCAAAAAGCTGCAAATGAAAATTATTACAATGAGTATAAAATTATTGTAAAACTGTCACATTTCTAATATTTCATATCACTTCTGACCATAAGCTCCACAGCTATAAAAGCAATATYTTTTGCTCTTCCATGTGCACAGATGATGGTTTGCATTCTTCAGGGCTTATCATGTTAAAATGCCTTTAATTATTTCCCAGACAGCTGTTCAGAATGTACTCAAACCTCTTCAAGGTCAAAACCTTACTTCTTTCTGATCCTCAGATATCATTCTGTGATTCCTGTTTCACTCACATAATAACTCTACTGTTCTTGGGAATCACTGCACACACTGGCATGTGACTTCATCAACTGCCCCTAAAGGTTCAGATGCTGGTGTGCTGATGTGCTGAGAATCCTTTGCTAATCCTTAAAGGTCAGATAGATTGAAAACTTTTGTATGTTCTTATTTCATATTTGAAAAAGGTAGTAATATTGTTAAGGTACCCTTTCTCCCCTGTCTTCCCCTGTGCCAGGGGACATGAGTATCAAACATATGGTAAGCAGAAGAAGCATCTTCCAAACTTGTGTTTCAATGACGCATTGTAATGAAAATTCAGAAGGTGGCCTTGGTTCCAATCWCACCCATAACCAGGCACCTTGTGAGCCCCAGCCTGTGCATGGTTTGTGTTGAATTTAAAGAATTGCTAGCTATGTGGCACACACTAATGGACTCTACTCCCAAACCATTAATTTAAACTCAGACACAAAATCTCAAGAATCTTCTTCATGGATCACTGCATTTGTTAACAAGTATCAAATAGAATAAATTGTAGATTATAGCACTGTCCACTAGCTCTGCTATAGTTAAATCTTTTAGTGTTTCTATTATTATAACACCCCTTTCTGATGAATGATAGCATCCACCAGTTAAARAAAGTGATATAAATTGATATTTTTCCTTTAAGTACATATGCTCCTTATGAAATATTCTGACCAGTGTATATGCTAGGAACTTAAAGAAGAAAACATCTACAAACTGAAGCAATTCCAGATTTCTTCAATCTTTATAACCTCTCTTGCAGTGTCCTCAGATAGACACAGAGGCCCATAAATTACTGCAAATATGCTTCAGTTCATTAATTGAATCCATAATAAAATGAACTTCTTAAAAAGTGCAAGCTACTATACASAGTAAGATAAACAAATATATTGACTCTGTTAAATAGAAATGTAAGGGCTATCTTTAAAACCAAACTGAATGCACGTCTATATTTAACTCACATTAGTCAGAAAAGGAACAGTCCCTTTGAAATGAATAAAAATTAGCATAACAATGAAATAAAAATGCAGTCATTGGAAAAAAAAATACCTTAACTTTCATTTAAGGCAATAGCTAAGTATAACAACTTTCCCAATCCCAACAAACTTTCCAGTATGGATATTATATTCAAATAAATAACAAGTCATGTCTTATCAAATCCATCTTATATAGKCTTTATACCATTATTCTAAAAGAAAATTACTATTTTATTATTCTGGTCACTTAAAGGACAAAGTTTTCCTTACCAACAATTTAATCAGGACTATAAATTTTATTTAGATACTAGAAGGATATAATATCATATATTCTTGTACTCTTCAGAAAATGGAATTTTATCATTTCCTTTCTTGGTAACAGAGTTACATATTTACTTCTCTTTCCATTCTACTAAAAATGGAATGCAATGTCAGTTTAAGTGTTAACTTCAGAAGATAGATCTAATCCAAAAAGAAAAATATAAACAGTGTGCAAGATGCAATGTCAATAAGAAAACATAATGAGTCACAATGGATAGGATAATAAATCATTGTTTAACTTGTTTACCAATGACGTGGATGAAGGTCCAGATGCCTCTTCAGCAAGTTCACTGATGACATTGAGCTGGGAGAAGCTTTGGGCTGATCCCCCTGAGTGCTGTGCAGCCCTTCAGGAGGACCGGACAGGTTGGAGAGATGGGCAGAAAGGGACCCTTTGAAATTCAACAAAGGCAAGTTCAGGATCCTACACTTGGGGAAGAATAACCCCAGGGACCAGCACAGGCTGGGGGCTGAGCAGCTGGAAAGCCCAGCTCTGTGGGAAAAGACCTGGGGSTCCTGGTGGACACCAAGTGTCCATGAGCCAGCCCCAAGAGGGCCAATGGTACCCTGGGGTGCTTTAGGGAGAACATTGCCAACAGGTCAAGGGAGGTGATCCTGTCCCTCTACTCAGCCCTAGTGAAGCTCATCTGGAGTGCTGTGTCCAGTTCTGGGCTCCTCAGTAGAAGGGAGACATGGAGCTCCTGGATAAGGTCTGGAGGAGGGTGACAAAGATGATGAAGGGACTGGAGCATCTCTGTTACAAGGGAGCTGGGCCTGTTCAGCTCCCTCAGAGAAGAGACAACTGAGAGGGGAGCTCATCAATGTCTGTCAGTATCTGAAGGGAGGGTGCCAGGAGGATGGAGCCAGGCTCTGCTCCATCCTGCCAGGCAACAGGGCAAGAGGCAGTGGGCAGAAACTGATGCCCAGGAAGTTCCACCTGAACATGAGGAGGAACTTATTTACTGTGTATGTGACTGCACATGGAACAGGTTGGCCAGAGAGGTTGTGGGGAGACATTCAAGAAGCACGTGGACACAATCATGTGCCATGAGCTCTAGCATGACCCTGCTTGAGCAGGTAGGTTGGACCAGATAACCAACCCATTGTAATCCCTCCCAACCTTACCCATTCTGTGATTACTAAATTGGTGCACATATGGATGGATGGACACACACTAAATATACTTGTGAACTATTCCTGAATTGGCAATGATTTACTTTTGTATTTTTGTATATATTTTCTTTTGAAACCTTCATGGTCAGGAGTGACTGGTCCCCACCTATTAAACAATTCTAGAGATAAATCTATGAAATTAATAAGACCTCTCTGATTATATAACGTTTGTTAATTTACATTTTTGTGGTGTCAAGTTAAAAGAGATGGATTTTTACATAGGWATTATGCAGYTGATTACTCAAAAGTCAGTAGTCTATTTTTACAATAATTCCCCCTTCTCTTCCTGACCTGCAGTAATATTAAATAATTAGATTTTAAATGTCCTTTGTGATATATTTTTCTAGATGATATGGTGTCCTTTAAAACCAAACATTATTTATAGCACAAAAAGCACAAAGATTCCTGACCCAGAACTGTATCATTAGAGGAGACTGAAAGAAGCTAGTCCATCAAAGTGTAGGATATTAAACAGCTTTGTTTGTCTAGAAAATGCATAATCAGCCCTTCAAACTTTTGTTGTGTTACCTGTAATTAATACTAATTAAGGCTGAGGCTCTCAAATATGAAATGGCTGAGAAAGTCTGCAGGGTTTGGTTTCCTATTTGTCAACTTTTATTTGAAAACAGCAGGGTAAATTCTGATCTGAGGAATGTTTAGCCTCAAACTATCAYGCAGATTGTTTTGTATCTATGTAATTGCCAGATTGCTTTGGTCAAAACTCCTTAACACTTTTTATTGCTAATTTTGGCAATAAACCTGTTAATTAGTTAATTGTAAAACATTAGTGAATCAAGTAAAAGGGATCCATCTGTTTATAAAAGAAGATTTCTTCTGGGCATAACATTTTCAAACCACAGTGGTAGACACCATACATCTATTTATTGATAAAGTCTCTCACTCCTTTTAGAGCTAAAATGTAACTTTGAAGRAGATTTGTAATATATCACACACAGTTAATACCACCACAATCTTAATATCAGGGGACTTGAGAGAGCAGTGAAGAGCTATAGTCCCCTCTTCTTTCTGTCACTGACATGAACCTGGCCTAGACTGATAGCAGCCACAGAGGTGGCTGAATGTTTCCCAGAGCAAACTCACAGTATCTTGTGGTGTCAAGTTAAAAGAGATGGACTTTTACATAGGAATTATGCAGCTGATTACTCAAAAGTCAGTAGTCTATTTTTACAGTTGGAGAAGAGTTTTAAGAATACAGCACATCTACCATTGTCATAAGGATTATTTTCATGGCTTAGAAGCCAAGTAGTACCAGGTTTGAGGGAATTTTACTATTGACTTGAATGGGAGCAGGATCATAGATTTTTTTCAGGTGAATGCATAAGTAGTCTAGGAATCTTACACTGCTGCTACTTATCTCTTCCATGGCCAATTAAATAGGCCTCTTTTCTCAGAACTGTCAATGTGGCAGCTTTCATGAGCACTAAATTAATCCTTTAAAGGAAAAGCATGTTTAAAAAATGTAATATCTTTTCTGATTTAAAGATACTGTAAAAAAAGACCTCTTTTCAATACAGAAAAMAAATCTCTTGTATATTCATGTGGATTACACAGTAGTTTTCATACCAACATATTACATTTCTTTTATCAGAACAAAGTAAAGATGATACAATATTCTCAACTGAGATTAAAATATATAAGAATGGAATATTGATAGCTACATATAATATAAAGGAGGATTGCATGATGTACTGTGGGAACTGATAAGAATTATATGGCTTCTAGCAGAGAAGTAAAATGACATAAAAAGATACAGACTGGTGGCAATAGGAAATGCATCTATAAGGGGATCACAGGAGTAAACAGAGAATAGTTTGTRTAACAGCAGACAAGCATTTAAGGAATAATGCTAATTGAATTATGCATTGTAGCCAGGTAGAGTAGACTGATGCTTCTAAATGTTAAAAGAGAGCTGAGRCATCTCAGCCTGGAGTGGTAGCCTYCATTGCCCCAGGTCTTTYCCCAAGAGTTTTAAAATCTGTATAAAACAGATTGTTAACAGCTGTTTTATTGGTGGCCATTAGGGCCCGCTTATTCCACTTTGGGTGCAAGGAAGGTGCAAATGGATCCTTAAAAAGATGRGTAAATAGACCAAGTTGAGAGTGGAAAATCATATGAGACCCAGGCCAGAAGCTGTGGAGAAAATTCTCATGGAGAATTCTCATACACAATCCTCATGGACAGAGAAAATGTTGCCTTAGCGTGTGACTCGTCTAAATCTCATCATCTGAAATCAGACATCTAAGGAAAGCTATTCAACTAGGCACTCTCTAAGGTTAAAGGAGACATCTGAGGACACTTTTAAAGCACAGTTTAGACTTTCCATCTTTCTGTCTTCGGGTGGATATGATCTTCAGGCTGCTGTTAATGATGTGAGGGGGCATAGACTAACACCTGGGTCCTGGCCACACCCCATCAACAACTCCCACTCCTGGCTAATGCAAAAAGTTAACCCTATCTTGGCTTAAAGCACTTTTCACTTCCCTGATGAGACACAGGACTGGTGGTACATTATTGCATGAAGGAGGTGGAGGTGATGGGAACACCAGCAGCACACTGAGCTGTGCACAGTTCTGGAGCAGGGACTGCAGCTAGGAGCCCCTGAGATGACTGCCAAAATACAGCAAGACCAGGCTGGCATGAAGCARATTCCAAGCAAAAGGGATGAACACCTTCCTGGCAGAAATTTCTTTACAAGCACTCAATCATTGAGACTGCCCATCATGCATGACCAGTCTTTGTCTGAACTCAGACATGAGACCCACTGCCATGAGGTATTTGATGGGGAGCAAAATGAATTATTTGTGAGAAGRGGTAAGAAACAACTCACAGCACTAGGTTGGAAAATGTCCTTTTTACAATGTCAGAATTTTAAATGGGGAAATATTAATTTGATCTTAAACCACTGATGGGCTTTTGAAACAGTCTGCAGAAGGCTGCAATCATTCAGTGAGGCCACAGCTGCTACAGGTGWCTTGGGGAGTGGGGGCACAGATCTACAGAAATATTGGGTGGCAGGATGGAKCTGAGAGGCTCATTTATAAATTCCAACTCGGGGAATGCATGGTCAGAACATGTTTCAYTGACATTTGAAGTTAACTTTGACTTCTTGTGTCTTCTTGAGCAATATTTCCCAGCCCAGGCTTTMTAAGAAGTGGGCACAGCATGGTGTTTTATTGCCCCTGCCTGGAAAGGAAACTATTGTGTAAAATCAAAAGAAACACCTCATCACAAGAAAACACACACAAAAAGTCATGCTACAAGTTAGACTTCTTTCAGAGTGGAAAACCAAACCATTCTGCATCCRTCAGTCAAGGAATTTTAGAAGTCACCTTAGGCACCTTAATTTGGAGGAACAGCAAGTAATACTTCTCCAAATACCATTGTTTGTAGGCTTGAAATGTAAATGTTTTATTAGCTACTTTTCCTGCAAATCCTGTTACACTATTTCATTATTATAGAGCTTCTTATAAAATTTGGTGACTGAGAATCTTAATTCTCTRTATCAGCCACATTTAGTACATTAATTTTAAAATATATTGGCTATTCTTTTTTAAACAAGTTAGTGATGTTTTAGGACAGGTTGGGAAGCTACCATCCTTGACAAAACTRATTTAATAACTATCATAGAATTGCTAACAGAGTAAAAAGAATGGCATTAGGAGGAAATCCACCAGTGAGGGCTTTTACCTTTTCAGAACTGTACTAATATAATAGACTGAAGAAATCAAGTCTATAARTTTCTGTCAATATGGATTACCCATACAAGGTCTCATGCATCAACCAAACTTAAACAGGGTCCTTGTACAGACCCTGTGAACAGGAGTGAATTTCACCCTCAACAGTTGAAAAACTACCTTTCATTCTGATTGCATCAGGAAATTAATTTGCTCCATTCTCCAGCAAAATGGAAAATGGCTCTGTACAGTTGTTTGAATARCACAGTTTATACTACATTCACAAATAAGCTGCTTTCAGACTAAATAGGGGATTTTTTCCATTTCCTTTGTAAAATCTGGTTAATAACAATATTGACATGCACAGTGCATTAACTGGTGTAAGTGGGAGTTATATAATGAAATAAGACTTTGACAATAACTTTTTTGAGACACATGAAGACATGCTAGTACAGAAGAAAATGAAGRAAAATGTCATGAATATTACTGAAACCAAGAAAGCAGAGCTTTAGTAAAAGGAACAGTAAAGGGAGAATAAATTAACAGAAAATGCAGGATTTTTTAGGCTAGCAACTGAAACAAAATGGCTAATACAAAGACATTTAGGCTACAGAGAAATGGTGCCAGATCACCCAAGAGAGAAAAAAACCAAGAAAAGCAAAGGAGAGAGACAGAGCATTGAGATGGAAAAGTAGTATTAAAGAGTATTGAGTACTATATCCTTAGAAATCCTTCCAGTGATGGGGCTCAGAGTCCCATTCCCTGCCTAAAATAACTTCTCACCTGGGGTCCATATTTTTCAGCCTTCTGCAGGAGTGTTGATTTCACTCAATATGCATATCGCATCCTCCTAATTATCCAGCTCTTTGTATTAATGATGAAATAATACAATCTTCTATTTTCTCTAATTAAGTTTATTATGGAGACATTTTTATGTGCCTATTTTTGAAAAATGAAATTTCATTAAAAGTCAGTGTATCAGATCTTATTAATTCTATTACATTACAACATGAAACATTTCATCAGGAAAAAAAAAGACTGAATCAAAACCAACCCCAGACTTTGATAATACAGATAAAAAAAATCCAATGCATTTGCTCTTCAATCTCATTTTAAATACTGCAAAACTTTCCTCATACGAAGTTTTAAAATCAGTAGAGAATGACGTATCACATTCTCCTACAGAAACATATTTTGTCTACTTTTCTGTGGATTTTTTCCCCTGAAAACACTATGAATTGCCAATGCATCTCACTAGGCCATTTTTTCTTCTTCTTGTAATTAGGAAGAACTAGATAAATAAATTGATATCAATTACCTTTGGGAAAACCAGGTTGGACTAAGAGACCTTCTAATAATTGGAATGGCAGTGCACTTTGCATGCTGTCAGTGCTCAGTGACAATTGCTACAAGACAATTGATACACCGTGATGTTTTCTTTGTCATTGCTGGACAGTAGGGACTTTAGTGCCAATGATTTTCTGCCATCATCTGAATGTGATAGGGGCCTATGAATGACTGCAGCAAGATAAAGGATCCCTTGATATCCTGTAGAGGAATTGCAATGTTTTGCTGCCTTGCTGACATGTTGCATGGCTGTGACTCCAGGGCACAMACGGCTGAATGGTTTTGCTGAGGTTTGCAGTCTCCTTGCTCCCGTGGAGCTGCTGCTCAGCATCTCTGGGGCACTGCTAGCACTAAGGACACACCACAGGGGGT
The DNA here is from genome assembly GCA_902810485.1 of Alauda arvensis. Classification (NCBI taxonomy): domain Eukaryota; kingdom Metazoa; phylum Chordata; class Aves; order Passeriformes; family Alaudidae; genus Alauda; species Alauda arvensis. The sequence goes on from CADDXX010000675.1 coordinate 224,931, forward strand.
GGCAGCAGCAGAAACACAGGGCTGCTGACACACAGTGAGGGATTCCTATTTCACTGCTCTAGAAAAGAGAGTCCTAACCCATTTGAACACTTGTAGCAGAACATAATGACTGTGTTGGGAGACTGAAAATTTCATTTTTAAAGCAGTGAGTAGAAGCAATTGTAGCACATACCTAACTGACTAATTGCTTATTTTGGTTCTCCACAAATATATGTTATATAATTTGCTTGTACAGCAGTTTGTCACTCTAGAAGGAATCACAGGCACTGAAATAATATATATATAAAGTATATATATATATATAATATTTATATATTATTTTTTGTGTTGGAGTGGCTGAGATACTGTTCTAACGGTTTAGGGAGAGTAAAGGACTGTTTCTGGTGAAACTTGATCCTGCCTATCCATTAACTTGTTATTGTTAATTACTGCAGCTAGGTTTCATAGACCACATTTTTTCTCCCAAGGCAATGAAGTTTCTCCAAAGTCCATCCCCAATGCCCTTCTCTCTTGCTGACAACTCGGTGTTGAGGGCAGACAGATTGTCTGGCATTAACAGGAGCTTGTTAAAGAGCATTTCACCCACCATTGGAATTTGGAGAGGTGAGAACAGGGGACATTGCTCTTTTCTCAGTATAGTAACAAAATGAGCATACTGGCGACAGTCCAGTGAAGATAATGAAAGTGCTGGAGCATCTCTCATATGAGGAGGGGCTGAGAGAGCTGGACTATTCTACCCGGAGAAGGCTTGAGGTGTGGGATCTTATGTGTGTAACCACCTGAACAAAGAGTGCAAAGGCAACAGAGCCAAGCTGTTTTCAGTGGTTCAGGGCAAAAGACAATGGGCAAAACCTCAAACACATGAAATTCCATTTAAACATAAGATTTTTTTTTCTCTGTGCAAGTGAAAAAGCACTGGCACAGTTTGCCCAGGGAGTTTGTGGACTCTCCATGTTTGGCAATATTCAAAAGCCATCTGGGCTCGGGTACTGACCCTAGTCATCCCTTCTTGAGGGAGGGTTGGACCAGGTAACCTCCAGAGATCCCTTCCAACCATTTTCCCTGAGCTGCTCTTTGGAAGAAATCAATCCATTTTGGCACCTTGTCAGAGTCAGTCCGAGATCCCTCACTTGCCTCACAACTGTCTCCAAGGAACTGACAGAGAATCCCAGGGGCTGGGACCCCCAGACTCCGAAGAAAAGTTTCTGGCCTGTCTTGTGGGGGGGAAAGCCTGCCAGAAGTGTACCTATGGGTGTGTGTGTGTGTTCACTGAACCAGAGACTGGTCTCTATGGGAACACAGTGCCAGAACAATGGACTTACCACAGAGACTGGGTCGATGCCTGCAATTCCTGCTGTGTGGATCAGAACAACCCCAACCACTGCACCTCCTGCACCATGGACCAGTGGCCAGGTGCAGCTTGTAGCTTGTTCTTGGAGCAATGTACGTCAACCAGGCAGCCCCCACCTTGGCCAAATGCCCCCCGCTTCGAGAAGACCTATAAAGACTGTGAGCATTGGGACCCACCTCGTGCGCACCCCACAGAAGAAGACTCGTCTATGGGCAGATCACCTCAAGGACTTGGCTCTCCGTGGTTGCTATAATCCCCTTCCCCTCTTTCTCTCTCTTTATTCTCTATTTCTCTCCCACTGTTGCATACTGTTGTTGGCACTAAATAAAAGTGCATTGTTGATGATTTAAACTGGTGTCGTCCCCTGCTGTGTCTTTTGCACTCTGAGATCCCTAAAAGAACCTATCAGGACTTCGCAGGCAGCTGCGGACCCTGACACACCTCCACTCCCACCTTTTCAAAGTGTATGGGAATAACGAACAGTATGAGTAAAAGTCTAGGAGCATACTTGAAATGCAAATCTGGATGATAAGTGATTTTCAGAATAATTATCCAAATAAAAGAAAATGAAAAGGTAGCAATATTCATGAAGAAGAAATCCCAACAGGCAAGCATGAAATATTTCCCCTTCCACCTCCAAGAAGATACTGTGTCAATGGTGGCAGTCACATGCACAAAACCTGGCCAAATAACAAAATAACAGGTTCTTGTGCACAGTGCTTCTTGGAAAATATGCATATAGATATTTCTATCTGCTTGTGGTGAAAAAAAACCAGCTCAGCAAATAATTCAACAAGTTAAAATAAACTTGTTTATTTTAACAATGCAGATCCAGGCTAGACCAGGAGAATAATTGAGCTATTACATACCTGAGTGTGCTGGTTCTTCTGAGCTTTCCATTTTCATCCAAAAGCTATCCTAACAGACTGTCTATAATCTGTAAGTATTTGTTTCTGTGGAAGGCAACATCAAAACACTTATAAAGCTTTTTGCCACTAGGCCCTTCTATATAACCAATGCCAAACAAACTATCATCACAGGGAGGAAGAAATACAAGTGGAGTGCCAGGCTTGGTGCAGCATGCAATGAGCCTGCAGTTACACAGCCTAAACTGAAGGTACATCTTATGGCAACTCTGTTGTTTACTTGAAGTTTTCTTCAATCCCTTGTTTTGATCTAGTTTTGATCCAGAGAGCCCTCTACAGGGAAATGGTGACTGTGGAAAACTGCTCTTAAAATTCAGCCTAGAGGTGTGCAAGGACACGCCTCTTCCTCTGTACCTGAGAACCTAAGAGGTGCAGACCCCTTCATCTCTGTCTCCTCTTCCAAGCTTTACTTTTTCTTATGAAACTGAGTGCTGAAGCAAGAACTGTACTGGATTYTGTATGYCCTAAACTTGAGGATTCAAGTATAGGGCATTCAAGGACATTCGGACGTTCCTTCTGTCCGAAGGCAGGAAGGAACAGGATAACACAAGTGCCAAGTCCCTGACCCTCTGGCTCCAGGTCTGACTACATCTTTTTGCTTTCTTCATTGCTTCTTTCTCCTTGCTATTTAAAAACACAGTAAATCCCAGAAACACTCCCAGGGAAATTCACCAGCCCTAACACAGTGTCACTGTAATGATCTAGAGTGTTCTAGACATCTCAATAGGGCTGGCAAAAATTAAAGAGGATTTTTGACAGACTTGTGACTTTCTAGAGTGACATTTGGGGGCCTCATGGATACCCTGTAGCATTTAAAATGCCTTTAAGCATCTATATTCAAATACCTGAACATCTCCCTCTTCTGCCCCTTCTGGTGAGAGTGATAGRATATAAAGATACAGAAAAAATTCTGCTTATGTTCCTTGATGTAAAACTATTCATGCCATCCAAATAATCCTATGAAAAGARATATTACTCCTTTAATTATTCTACATTTAGGGACTTCCCAGATACTTTAAGAATTCTAGTTAAATTGTTAGTCTGGCTCTTTGGACTCAAGCTACAATGAGTGTCTCAAATATGATCCAAGTTAGAGTTTACTTTTTTGCTAGGAAAAAATGCTATTAAAAAAAGCTTTCAGCATTTACAACCAAAAAACCTGGAGTAAAAGACCTCCTGTCTTAAAGGCTGATWAAAGTACAGAGATTGCAAACTGCAGTTGCAATACCATTGTCTCTGTTTGTCTGCTTGGGAAGCAGCTTTTTTACACTATACAGAAAAGAAACGTTTCACCTATTTCATAATATCAGTAATGGAAGAATTGCTCTTCCATTATAACCTTATTTTATGTTTAAAGCACAAAGCAGAACCTCTGTTCCATTATTGCTTAATGCCAGAACAAATGTTATCCTTTTCCTTTTGGAAAATTATAAACTGTGTCTTTATTTACTTTCAYGGCACAATTTTCTCACATTTGACAGATCATTGCTCATGTTCTTCATTGTCATGATACTAGTGAAATGTAGCATAAGCTCTGAATTTGCAACTGCTGTCCAATCAATAAAAAGATCACACCATCTGAATAATGCTATGATATGTGACATTATCTATTCAACTGTTCTATTTCATGGGAGTTGTGAATACTGTCACATTGAAAATGAACACCATTTATGCTGACAGATTTTTCACCATTCAACACTTTTAATGAATGTATTTCAAAATGAGGTACCAGATTAAATAAATTTCATGTCATATCAAAACAGGGATATCATTATTTGTAGCAGCAAAGTTCCAAGTAAATTACAGTGAACTTACATATGCAATGCATTCAGCAAGAATAGGGTTTTCAAATAACATAAATCTTGTTGGATGTCAACTTGCCACAGCAGTGATATGTAGACCATATTCCCCATATTTTCATGACAAGAACAAAAGTGTGCTYTGGCATAGTTTTCTAATGCACCAAATTAGTATCCAACCCAGAATTTACTGCTAACACAAAAATTTACCAAGGAAGCCCTGTAAACTTCAGAAACAGACTCCTATATCCTTCATTGCCTAAAGAGGGTTGTTATCACACATTGTTGCCATAAAAATCTTTTCTCTGGGAATTTTTCCTGTGGCTATGTTATTTTAATGTGTGCMTTGTATCTAACAGTCTCTTCCCCTTCATGAGGTATCCTTTCTAACAGAATCACACCATTTCTGGAAGAATGGCTCAGGTTCTCATTTGAATTCCCAACTTCTTGTCCTACACGGTACATAACATTCTCACAGTGTTACTGTAAGGAATTACTTGTACAGAACAAACCACTACTGATAACCAGGGCCTGCAGAGCATGAAACTGTAGCAAATGTTTTGGGTGAAAAAGTTCAAAAATGGATCCATGTTTTTCTGAGTGTGGTATCTTGGTGCATGAAGGCTTTCAGTGTCTTCAGACAAGAGCTCCTTTGTCTTTTAATAGAGACAGTCCTGAGAGGGTTAAATGAACAGTATGGCAATGATTGACAGTAGGGAAGAATGTATGAGAATGGTTTATCAGAATTTGTGTGATTTAGAAGTGTTTCAGTAGCCTATTGTATTGTAAAAAATGAAATTGCAATAAACCTCATTCTCAGACCTGATTATCTCACTATTTCCATAGTGCAAGCAAATCAATTCACATTCTATTAAAATAATAGGAACTGTATGAAAATATACTTACAAGAAAACTGGGAATCTAATACAGAGTTCCTGCCATAGACCTATTTGCTTCTGCTGTAAGAGTAAAGCCTGCTGTGTTTTCAGTTCTGTCTGACACTAGCTAACAAAGTTATGTAAATCCTGCTGCATGAAAAGACCTGAGGATTCCTAGAGTGAGCTCCTAGCTCCTATTATCCTAGCAGTAATATTCCGCAGAGATCTTCCTAGTGTCTGACTCTCTATATGCTCTATAGGTACAGTAGAACTTGAGAGATGTTCATTCTTCAGAAAAACGTTCTTCCAGTCGTCAAGGCAAAATCTGGGAGGAAACAGCTTCTCAGCAGAGGAAACCTGTTCAAACACTTTTGCACAGGAATCACCAGCAAAATTATCCTGCAGGACAGGCCTGACTGTTTTTTCATCTGTAAAAGAGGTAAGAGTGTTCTCTGTCACCTTCCTTTTCTTGTTTTGCAGACAATCAAGTCAASCTTCCTCTGCTGCTTTGGATAGGTGTCATTCTTTCTGAAGCTAAAAGAACCCATGTAGCCATGGGGTGACCAGTGCACAGAGTGGGGCAAYTAACACATAAAAGATCACCTCTTACTTACTATCCAAGAAGAAGTAAATGTCTGCAAAGATTAGGGCTGTTTACATATCAAAATTTCAGTCATCAGCAAGCCAATCACATCCCTAACTGCTGGACCATCTCTCCTAACACGGCAGTGAGTTTAGAAAGCTCTTCAGAAATTAATCTTTAAGTCTAGCCTGAGGAAGTGTTTTCATATCCTTAGTTTTAATGAAGAGCATGTTGAAAGAAATGTTTAGCGTTATACCTAATGTCCTCTCTCTCTGATTTTTCACACTTGTAAAACAGTCACTTGGTACTYAGATATTAAGTGAAGGCCATAGAGGAATTGATTTTGATTACACATATAAGTAGATAGACATCTCTGCGCTACATAAATAGATAAAATAAGACACAGCTGTTAACTGAATCTCCTCACTGACATAATAAATTAGGAATTAACTTATCAATCCCTCAAGAGGCGCTATTTGAGTAAAAAATATTTAAAAGTAAGTAATGTGCATTAGGAATCCCGTGTCTCTGTGTTTTAAGACTTCAAGTATGATGTACCAATTATCCAGCATTTGGCAATATCCATTTGTAAGTTTGTAGCATTCCTCAACATCAGATTTTCTAAGCTGATTTATATGACAAGTGAAGAAGAAACAGATTGTGTATACCTAGAGCAGTTTTAAATTAATGGAAAGATTTTTCTATTTCTTCCTTTTCAGCCAAAAATCATGTTACAACACAAATAAGTCAAGTTAAAGATGCCATAGTGATCTKTATAAGTGAAAATAAAGTGATTTTTCAGGCAACTTAGCACCGCACTCTCATAAAGTCACAACCCTGAAGGGAAAAAGAAATTAAAATATTTTAAGGCTACTTCTGCTTTTCATAGCTCAGCAGAAATGTGTTTACACCAGTCACACAGTTAATTGTCTGAATATTCTTTAAAAGGCCATGCAAAGTGGTTACCTTGAACCTTGAGGTTTTTATTCAAATATTAAAAATCAAGTACTGTTTTTACTCTATCTTTTTAATGGTTTTCTCCAAGGTTTATTGTACTTCAGACTCTGTATTATAAGCCATGAAGAGCAATTATATCCTAAAGGAGGGTGATCACTGCTGAATATGATACTTCAGCTGAAGTATATAACTAATCAGGCATTATTAATTCCATTTAGTTTGATTTATCATCTGTTTCTCCAGGAATTAAATATAGTGTTCTCTCTGACATGTGTACTGCAGTTAGAAATTCAACAACATGTTGGGAGAGAGAGATTGGTATGATAATGCCTTGTTGGTCACTGCATTGCAGCTCTCTTTAAAGTGTTAACTGTGAATAAACTATTTGTCTACTTATATATATGTAAATATTAATAACTGAAACTTTTGACCTTGACGAACTGTGATCACTAGTACTTGAGCTATCTTGAATCACTTCATTTGCGATATTCTCATTAGATAGTCAAATTAGCTCTAAAATATACCTTCTAATTGCCTCTGAAAAAAATCCTGGTCCTCTGATGAGTTGACACACTGTTTTGACACATGTAGCAGAATTTTTATTTCTATGAAAGCTTTTTCAGTGGAAAAAATCCTTTTCCATAATAAAAATTTTCAATTAAAATGTGGTTTCGTTTTGCTTTCCCAACAGTGAAAAAAATAATATTCCAATTTTATTTATCTAATCTCATTTTTAAATTTCCTTTTCTTTATCTTAATCTCCCTTTGGTTTTCATCCCTCACTTTCTACTATTATGTAGTCAAAAGATGTAAAGCAGTAAGAAGACAGGCAGCAGTTACCTCATATTACACTTATTCTAGAATAGCTAGTATATAGTCACAACCTGCAATAATTTTTTCCTGTAAGCAATTGAGTTGAATAATGGGGTTGGAAAGCAGATGTGAATAATCAAATGGTGAGAAAGAGGAAGCACATGGAAGCCAGGACAATGTTGTCAGTTAGAACTGTGGTCTTTGTGCCCATGCTCATTGTTATTGTAGTGGTGGGAGCCAGGTCCTCCTTGTGTTATGTTCAAGATACATAAAAATGGGGACTTAGAAAGATCTGATCCAGCCAGACTTCAAGTATGCCACTTGGCTGCTGCCTAAGCTACAGACATGAATTTCCTAACTGCCACAAATTTTGATAGTCACTGAAGTTCTTAATGCATTGATAGCTGTACTTTTTTTGCACATCCCAGTGTGCACCAGCTCTCTCTGGTAGCTGTCCTATGTTTAAGGCCAACAAGAATCACAACCTGTGACTACCTTGTTTGACACAAGCATCTCTATAAAATTCTACACAGTGCAGCTCACCTCAGGACCTTTTTTAGCTTGCTACTGGAAGATGTCTGCTGTGCTTGCTGGCTTTTCTATGTCCTGTTCTGAGGTCTCTAAATCTGCTGTGGGCAGGACCTTGAAGTTGGGAATGAAGTAGCACAAGTCCTGTCTCAGAGCTAGCCTTTGAAACATAGCAAACACATGCTATTTCCTGAATCAGGGTCTACATAGGAAAACTCTCAACAGCTTTAGGAGAAATTTCAGGTCTTCCCAGTTTAATTACAAATTGAGAATTAACTAATCACTTTAAAGTTAAACAACTTCTAAAATTACTTTCTATAAACAGATGCACTATTAAAACTGTTTTGTTTTTAGAGTGATTTTGGAGATGTTAATTTGCATGATCAGTTAGCAGAGAGCATGAGAAATACATGTGGCTATATGCTAACATTTTAAATTTTTATTTAAACAGAACAGAAACATACCCTCTTCGATACTCAGATGACCTTCCAGATTTCCATGTACAGTATCTATGGATTTTTAAGCATAATTAACAACTTCCATTTCAGTATTTAAGATCTTCAAGTTCTGTTTCTTTGACAGTCAAAAGCTAATCAATCTTGTTCTCAAATGCTAATACAAGCAATTAAAAATAACATTAATTGAAATACTGCAGGGGCTGTTAGTTTTTTTTTCTTAACCTCATGGCAACACTAATTTACAGTACTAATTAGTGAATTGCCCTTTGTATTATAAATCTTTAGAAGGGAGAACTGGCCTTTAAAGCCCAACAGAGAGATGCAGATGGTCACTGCACTTTCAGTAAGCTTTCAGGATATTCATTTCACCACATAAGCTAAACATGATGGATTACATTGTTTACAATGAAGAATATTAATTTCTGAAAAGAAAAATGTGTTGCCCATTTGTCCTGTTGTAAAACATGCAAGTATTCTTTATAGAAYAGAGTAGATTCTGTCCAGTTGTCCTAATTAGAAGAAAGACTATAACTGCCTCCTATGAAACACAGGAGAGAAAGGCAAATGGGCAATATGTTATGAAATGGAACAAGACAACCTATGAAATATGGATAAAAATATATAACATATTGATTGTAAACAAACATAATTTAAAACTTTTGCTGAGCAATTGAAAATTAAAAAAAAAAAGTAAAATTAAAACTTACAAAGTAACGGTTACAAAATTATTCCTATTTACCTTCATGAATCTTTTCCAGGAGATCCAGTTTAATTTGTTGTCAYGGCCAGTTTTATTCTCTAAACCAAGGTAGTTAGAATAGTTCCTTTTCCAGAAAATTACCAAAGGCTCAAATGGTTCCTTGATGTAGGAACAAGATTGGAAGTTGGGATTTTTTAGTGATCACACTATAATCCACACAAATAAGAATACTGATTCTGCTTGGAAGTACCATTATAGCATCATTCTAACACACAAACATGAAAGTACACTTAGATCCCTCTCTAGTCCTGCAGGATAATTTTTCATGTTATTTTCATGTATTGATATTGTGGTTTTTCTAAATCTGATAAGAATTTTTCGCTTTTGTTGCGGCATAACATAGTTTGATTTTTAGTTAAGAAAAAATCCACGAGCTATGGAAGTGATGTCCTGTAAGGACCTTGGCAGATTCCTTCAGACCTGACAGAACCAATCAGCTGGCTAGTTTTGAATACTGACACCCTGTTAAGCCACTTAAGGGAGCTAAATAAGCTAAATACCCCTCTGTGAAATCACATTTAGAGATGCGCAAGCCCTGGGAAAAACTCTCTTTCTTCCAGCCCTGTGGCTGGAATTGACCATGGCAGAGGCCAGAACAGAGCCCTGCAGGCAGAGCAGCCAGTGCCTGGCAGAGATCACATGGCCATCCCCAGGCCTGGGCAAGATATGAACTTGTCAGTGCACAGATGAAACTTGCAGACATAAATCCTCTCTCGAGTGAGAGAGAAGGAAAGGGTGAAGACATGGAAAGAAAACAACGTGGAGACGCCAAGGTCAATGAAGAAGGAGTCAAATCCCACATGGGAAGAGAATGGGAAGATGCCTTAGTCTTGGGCTGAAATTCTCTTGTAAGGCTATGGTGAAGATAAAATTGGTACATCAGACTCTTCTGGGTTTTTTTCCCTGTAACTCATGGAATGCATTGTGGGGGGGATGTAGCATTCTAACCACAGCCATGAGCAGAAGCACCCRTGTTGAAGTAAGCAGATGAAGTAGCTGTGATCCAATGAGAAGCTTGAACAGAGAGAGATAAGAGATATGAAAAATCTTGTCCCAGTGATGGAAGAAGAAAACCTCCATTCCTAGAGATAAAGAGAAATTTTTTTTTCTCTACTAGAACAGCTCATCCTTAAAATTGCACYCCAATAAGSTGAGATGACCCATGGTGGCAGTTGTGGGAATACCACCTAACTGTAGGAGGGACTTGATGATTGCAGATTTCTGKCAGGCTGCAATTTGGGAAAATTAAAACCATGAGAGAACTGTTTCTTGTGKAAAMSTCTTCATGGCATGGCAGAAGAGACTCTTCTCCTGAAGTGAACTGAAGAAARATTATTTTGGAAGTGCAGAGCATCCACAGTTTTGTAATCTAACCTCTGTCCCAGAACAATTCTGGGAAAATCAACTCTGTAATCCATAGTATAAAAGATTCAGAAGCTAACATTAGGACATAGGCTGGCCAAATATTGAAATATTGTTGCAGTTTATATCTCAGTTTCCTAGATCCTGGAAACTGAACTGCATAGCAGTGACATATGCCAGCTACTGAAAGAGCAATTTTAAGATTAACCATCACTGTAAGATCTGAACATAAAGCACTTATTTTTCATCTGGTTCCTTCCCCATCTGTAAAACGTGRGACGATACTTAGCATCCTGGGTCTTAGAAAATCACATTAAAGAAGAAGCATGAAAGATTCTCCTCAAAGGAAGAGCAAAWTATTATTACTTTTTCCTCTTTTTCTCTCTCTCAAATGCCAAAATGAGGAAGTCTTGACTCAAGGACAACACCTTCATATAACGCTGCAAGAGGTAAAGKACACGTCCTTCATAAGAATAGAAAAGTACAAAGCCAACAACCTCACTTGCTTATATATTAAGTCTTACTGTCTTTTGTGAACAGCTGCAGATTGCAAGCATTGTAAATAAAAGTAAAACAACTTGTTTTTGTTCTAAGCATCAGAGCTTTGTGATTTTTTTCCCCCAATCAGGTTACAGACTTTACATGTAATTTTTTTTTTGTAGATCCTTTTCATTAAAAAAAAAAAAAAGGTTAAACTTTTTCTCTCCATTGTCAGAAGCAAGATAGTGCAACGAACTTTTTACAATTAGAGTGTGTTAAAGCAAGGGATCTCTAACAGAAAATTTGAGTCTGTATTGTATTTAGGATGATAGGAAATGGCCTCAAGTTGCTCCAGGGGAGGTTTAGATTGGATATTAGGAAAAATATTTTCACTGGAAGGGTTGCCTAGCATTGGGACAGCCTGCCCAGGGAAATGGYTGAGTCCAYGCCCCTTGGGGATATTGAGAAGGAGTGTAAATGTACCAGTAAGGGACRTGGTTCAGTGGYAGACTCGGGTGTWATAMATTAATAGTTGGACTCAATGATCTTAGAGGTCTTTTCCTACAAAGATGCTTCTGTGATTCCATGATCTTAGAGGATTGGAATGTCAGCTTTCTACATTACTTTTGTCTGAAAACYTTCTACCTACCCCAGCTCAGGCTGTGCCCTTCTAAGTCGAATTTGGACTGCACCTAAGGTAGGCTGGTGTTCCATGAAATTAAATACTCCTGAGGTACTTGTCTAAGAAAAATATCCTTTATTTCTTCCTTCTTCTTTAAAGAAAGTAAGGATCCAGGGCAGTGACTTACTGCTGGTGCTACAAGGCTCCACATCAGTACCACCCTGGCATTTCAAAGAGGTGGGGTTTTGTTTCACCTGCTGCTCTTTCTCACAGAATTTCTCTGGAGGTGGGGAAGCATTTAATCAAATTTATCAGAATGATCACTTAATACATACTGTAAGTTGGACAACATCACAAGAAATGGTTAAAATTSAAATACAACATGTAAATTCAATCAGACAAATATACGGGTTCACATTTTTGTATTCTAGTTTTAAATTAATCAATGCTCAAAAAAGCAACACTATAACCTGTCCTTCTGTGTAAATCAGGGAATTAGTCTTTTCCTGCTGCTCATAGTGGTCCCTCCTTCCCAAGCTCTACTTCCTCTCCACAGAAGGGCAGGGACTTGGGGCCTCWGGGTTACAGYCAGTTCATMACACCTTGTTCCTGCTGCTGYTCAGTGAGAGCAGTCCCCTGYTCTAATGGGATCCCTCCTACAGGAGAGAGTTCTCCTCCAACTCCTGCAGCRTGAGTCCATCTCACAGGYRACAGATCCCTGCAAACTGCTGCATKGGGGGTGACTTTTCCATGGGGGRMAGTCCTTCAGGCCCAGCCTGCTCCAATGTGGGTCCCTCAGGGTCACAACTCCKACCAGGAAACCTGCTCCAGCAYGGGCTCCTCTCTTCATGGATYTGCGGGCCCTGRCCAGGAGCCTGCTCCAGYATGGGTTTCCCAGGGATTTACAGCCCTCTCTCTGGCATTCACCTGCTCTGGCATGGGCCTCCTCCACGCCTCTGCATCCCTGTGGTCCTCCATGGGCTGCAGGGGCACAGCTGCTTCACCATGGGCTGCACACAGGCTGCAGGGGAATTCCAGCTCTGGTGTCTCGTGCACCTCCTCCCCCCTCCTTCTCCACTGACCTTGGTGTCTGCAGAGTTGTTCCTCTCACATACTCTCAACCCACTCTTCTCTGGTACAATTATATCTGCACAATAACATTTTTCCTTCTTAAATATGTTGTCACAGAGGCATTACTGTCATTCCTGATGGGCTTGGCCTTGCCCAGTGACAGGTCCATCCTGGAGCTGGCTGGCATTGGCTCTGTGGGACATGGGAGAAGTCTCTGGCAACTTAGCACAGAAGCCACCCCAATAACCTCCCCACTACCAAAACCTGGCCTTGCAGACCCAACGCAGCTTCTCTCCCTCTCCTTCAGCTTTATCTATTAAAACCAATCTGTGCAGCATCCTCCTACCTCTGTCCTGTAGGCTAGTGAGCACAAGACAGTGTTCCTTTCTCTTCCCAGCTACAATTTTTTCAAGACATTTGGGAGYCTAATTTAGATGATGGCTTAGTTTTATAAAATTCAAGCTGACTTAAGCAGATAATTCAGAATCTTTTAAGTGGAACTTCCTACAATTTCCTCTCAACATGAGAAACTTTATTATACCCCTACCTGAAGTATGCTGTGTGTATATTAARTATAAGCATACAAACCAATTCCCAGTTACATTCTGCAGCACAGTAGACAAGCAGCATACAGGATTTAGCCCCCACACAAGCCCTAATATCAAATTGTTATTTAAATAATATGCATATGCCATGAAACAAATAACCCCATTATTGTTTGACTTCTCTATGTCACAAATGTTGTGGTGCAGATATTGTTAGATAAGGAAGGCAACCATTCAGGTCTTTGTTCTTTCATTAATGCCAGACTGTGTTGCACTTCYCTGTACCATGTCACAGGCTTGACCATACCTGCATTTGTCTATCTACATAAATAKGATGGTGGATGTGAGACAAGAGTAGCAAAAATTATMAATTTTTGATATCAATTATTAAAARCAATTATCAATTCRGTGAACAAYGGCCTGCATAGCTGTTTGKAGATGTTCTTGGAAAAAGTATGAAGAGAAATTGYAAGAACTTTRCAATGCTCATATAAATAACCTGGAWAATAAAAACCAGGTAAAAATTAAGAGAAGAGAGCCTGGATTCTTTTGACTGGTTTAACTAAGAAGAKAAAYGAAATCTAAAATGCTTATTTYTTCCATATTCCTAGAAATWTAAACCTGCWTGTCATTTWTTATACATATGCTCAATTTTTTAAAGGCAATGTAAGAGCAAAAACCCCTCTCTGAAGAATAAAGGATGTTGCTACYRTAAGGCAAAGGGAGAAACAGAAAAACTTAGTCCTAAAAACACCACTGAGGCCACAGCTGCTACATTTATGTSGATTCAGTAGTGGAAATATGGCTCTGTTTTTGTGACAGAAAAATATTGCCTGGGTAAAACTGACAAAAATCCTGCTGTAATATGTGAAGTGCACAACATTATGCTTTTATTAGAAAATAAGCCATTGAGRAACCTGCAGTACACCCCCGTCTGYGTTCAATAGACTAAACAGGGAAACAAGTGGTCTGTTTGATTTATGGTGTGCCTAAATCTTGAGGGAAAAAACTTTTAYACATCAAACCTCTGTTCAAAAGAGTGTTGCATGGAAACATAAGGAGACTGACAGGAATGTCTGCTGGTCCAAGGAAGCTGGAACAGATGTGATAAGCATTTTTGCTCTCGTTTGTACTGCTTTTGACTTAAAACTATTAAAAAGGAGGGGCAAAAGCAAATATAATTCAAAGATGAGACACAAAAATCATATCCACTGTGAACTTTTTATACACTGCTGCTTTGCTAATAGAATGGTCTCCAAATTCACTCCAAACAGTGAATTTCATGCTGACACTTTGATTAGAAAAACACATTAGGAGTTCATTATTTCTAAGCCTTAAGCAGGATTTYCTAGCACTACTTGTTACACTGTGCACTAGCTCTGGTCTGTATCGGCTAGTCAAGTTATCCCGGTTTTTTAATTCTTTGGGAAGTGGACCACCATTAAAAAATTCTGTAAAATGTATTATTTCAGCTTCAAGGAATGAAGGCTTCCTGTCTTGAAGATGTACACAGTACATCACTATAGACAAGCCTTCTCTGCTTTGTCATCCTTGACAAAATTTTTCTTATTTGGGATGTGTTTTCATACTAAATACATTTAACCATAACAGAAGAAATATTCCAYTACAGGATAGTGACTATCTTCCTTTGACTGGCTGCTGTGATATCTGGATACAATGGTGACAGGCACATTATAAATAGGCATAGATCTTCCTGCCTCTATCAGGCCATTTATCACTTTGTTTGGAAGATCTTCTAATTACTCTGCCAATGTAGGTGGCCACAGTAGCTGAAGGAGTTGCTTTAGGTAGACTGCCAAATGTCTAATTTGTCTTGTCATCCTTCACATTAAGTGCCTGTTTCTTGTAGGGTCATTTCTCTGTGCTCATTCTTCATTGATAGCTCTGTTACCTTTGACACCATAGGCCACCTACTACTCCATAAGAAACTCCCACCCTTAGGTTTATGTGGCACCAACTCACTGTTTCTTCATCTGGCTGACAGCATTAGAGAGTTAGTGCTGATGGATCCTTTATTTCTTCCCTGTCTCTGCTGGCATCTCTCAAAGCTCTGTCATTATTCCCTTTTCCCTCTTCCAAGTCACTGTCTGGATGCCTTTGCCAGCTGTCCTGGACCCACTTATTTCCCAGTATTAATGACTCTTAAATCTGATCTTCTGCCTGCAGCCTTGCTTCTGTGGTGTCTTGTGCTGGACTCYTCATGGCTTCCTTAGATGCTGCATGCCTGGAAATGAATGTGCAACTTTCTTCATGGCACCTGTGCTCTTTATCACCAGTTTATGCACATGGTTATTCTGACTACTCCTTTGGTTCTATCTCCTTGCAAGCATTTCCTTCGAAAATATAGTTACCTTCATCACTGTTCTTCTATTTCCTCTGCCTAAGTTTACCAAAATTCTTTTGCAATGAACTGAATTGAATTTGCTCTGACCTTTATTCTCCTTTGGTATTAGCTCCTGTTCTATTTGTTATAGAACTTGTTCCTCAAGGCGATTCTCTACCTCCTTTCTAAATGAGAAAATTTGGCATATGGACATGCTAAAGTATTTTGAGACTAAATCTGAAACATGTAGAAGAGTTTATTTGTTCAAAATAAAATATACTTTTAAGCCATTATGGTAAAAAACTTTGACACCATGAATATTTGTAACACTATCAAAAATATTTACTTAATACCATGGCAGTAAACTGTGTCTCTGTGGAAGTACTGTTTATATCTTCATTACCATGATAGAAGATTTTCTMTTGCAATGTATTATACAGTAATTTCTAATTATTTTCATGCAAAAATGTACAGCTGCAACAAGCTGTAACATGGGAATGTTGCTTTCCAAACTGAAGCAAAGCTGGTATCTCTATCTAGTCCCCCACAAAYTGATGAAAGAGCAGAGATGAATTTTGAACCTGATTATCACATAGAGTAGGCATATATTCTCAGGGGATACATCTGACCACTCCTCCAGTTCTCTGATAGTAGACACAGGGAATGTTTTATTTTACAAATTACAACACTCACAACATAAGATAGGCAGGGAAAAAAAAACTCATTTTAATTCGATTTTATGCAATTATATAGCTTCATAGGAATGAAAACAGTTGAATAAATTACTTATCTGACAGACAACAAGCACATTTAGGCAGGTGAGAAGTTTTGTAATTGGTGGTACTGAGTAAATGTTAGACCATTTTAAGCACAYTGAGTCATATTTGAATCATCATGTTAGAAGTTTATTCAGCAACCAGCTGATCTCTTTTGTGGCTATGAAATACTGGAAGTTTACTGGTGATTGCTCAGAGATTTCAAACAGTGGTACTGCTTARTATTTTCCACTTTCCTCTATTTTTCCTTTCCTATTAAAGTTGCACAGTGAAGTTAAACACTAAAGATCAAYCAAGACATGTAGTGAGAAATAGTGAAAATGTCCCAAGAACAGCATTTCCAAAGTGTTGTTCTGAAAGTGATAACTTTATAGCACCCTAAAATCTGCAGAGCAAGAAGACTCGTAAGTATCAAAGCAAACATCATCAATAACTACTTGGCATATTAATAAGGGGAATAATGGAGGGAATCCCTGATATAATGTCATAAACCTGTTTATCATAACTCTGCAGGTTTTATCTTCTCTGAGTCTTAACTGGAAAATGCTCCAGATATGGCCACTGATGGCCAGGATCATGAATATTCAGAACAGGTATGTAGCTGCCCTTTATCCAGCATGGATAAAGAGATTGACCTCAAGCTCTGGCTGTGCAGAAATCTATAGTAGAGCTTACAGTTGTGGAAAAACCCCAAACCCAAACAAAAACCCTTGACATTTCCATTAATGAGTACCAGCATGGAGGGTTAATTTATGAGACGGGATAGGAATGCTCACAGTTGAACTGTGTCCAACCATGACAACTTGATTGTCATTATTCTCTAAAAAACACCTTCTGCTCTCCCTGCCTTGGAGTCTCTATGGAAATTTTCCCAGCTTTTAAGATGTTACCATTAACAAACATTGGACTGAATCCAACCTGAGTTCATCTGCATTAACTGTTTAATCTGAGAGAAAGTTATATCTGCCTTGCCTAGTGTGACTTAAGTATAAGAATCAAAATGGTAGTATATAGTTTTTTTGAGAATACTTGTTCACTGCTGATCTCTTGTCCCTTTGGAGTCTTTGTAAGGAGATATTGGCTATTCTTTGCCAATACAGATGGCAATACTGAATTGTGTATACACACAAATTGAAATTTCACAGAAATTTGTGACGACAAGAAACCCATAGAAAGTGTCCCATACTTAAAATTAAAATGTCAAATCTTGGTTTTCATACTGATCTTACAGAAGTCATTGACATAAACATTTGCACTTACCTAATTTTAGAGTGAGTACAATTACTAAGTTGCAGGTGTTCAGATACCTTTTTCCTACTGGTTTGCCATTCATGCTCTTGTTCATCATCAACCATGTTTATTCTTTCTGAATAAAAGGCAGGCTTGTACATTTGTACTATGCAATCAATACTTATTCAAAAAATAAGATTCCTCACAGACCACAAAATGAGAACTGGGAAATACACTTTTCAGAAAAGTTCTGGAACTGACATATTACAATATACAGAATCTGTCTCACAACCAAAAAACATTCAATCAGGCAAATGGCATGTGCAGGCAAATGATATATATGGATTTAAATAGATGTTTAATAATCCAGATCATAAAAAAAGCATTAATTTAATATCATGTGCATGACTATGACTCATACCTGGACTGAGWTAGCAAATTTTACAGAAACAAAAAGGGGAAAAAATTGACCTGAACAATGGAATTAGATTAGACTGAGGCTTAGATTTCAACAACATAAAAAAAAAAGCTCAACAGAAAGAGCAAAGAAAGGTAATCAAAATTCTAGTAATATGAGTGACAATCTGGGTTGCTAAAACAGATGTATGACATAAAGATGCCATACAGCATCACAATTTTTGCACTTTATGGAAGTCTAAATATTCAAATTATATTCCTCTGTATGGAAATATGCAGAAAGGATTAGGGAATACTATCAAATATCTATACATCCACTGATATKCCAAAGATACTAATGCCTTTTTGTAAAGGATAATGGGACTGAGAGCATCCTACTCAGTGGAATGTAYTGTCATATATAATTAGGTTTTGACATTAAAAGCAAATCTCCTGCTGATTTTGGAATATGGAATTTTACCTATGTGGTATGTTCATCCATCTTCAGATAAAAATTCCTGTGTGCAGTTCTGGTCACTGCAATATAAGGAAGACATTGAGCTGTTGCAGAGTGTCCAGAAGAGGGCAACGAAGATGGTGAAGGGGAATATGAGGAGCCGCTGAGGTTGTTTGGTTTTTTCAGCCTGGAGGAGACTGAGAGGAGACCTCATTGCATTCTACAACTTCCTTATAAGGGGAAGAGGMGGGACAGAAACAGTTCTCTTCTCTCTGGTGACCAGTGACAAGACCCAAGGCAATGGCATGAAGTTGTGTCAGGGGAGGTTTAGGCTGGATATCAGAAAAGATTCTTCCTCCAGCGGGAAGCTGGGCACTGGAACAAGCTCCCCACAGACGTGGTCACAGTCCCAATCCTGACAGAGATCAAGCATCTGGATGATGCTCTTGGTGTGACTCCTGGAGRTGGTGCTGTGCAGGGCTGGGAGTTGGACTCAATGATCCTTGTGGGTCCCTTCCAACTCAGCATAATCTGTGATCCCTGTCTATCAGTAGCTCACAGAAATGTCAAATACACTTTCAGGTAAACTACAAAACTTTGTCCCAGCTATATGGATCCCATCTTAATGGAGACTTCAAGGTTGCCCTTGTGTAATAGAAGGGCACATTTACCATATCACACTTAGAGACCCAACTACACTAACCATACTCTGATCAGGTATGTCTAAACTAACAAAAAGGCTCCGTTTCTGTTCTAATTTTCAATTTCTCATTGTAAAAGAAACATTTGAATTTGAGTGTTATTTTACCTCWTCACCAGTCAAACACACCTGTTTTTTTCTTAAAGCAAGCTAAGTACAGGAGAAGGAGAAGCAYTATTAACAGTCTAGCAGCACATGCATTGGCTTCCCCAAAATAGATGGATTAAGACAAGAAGAAAAGCTTTTTTTTGGTACAGAAAGAGATTTGTGGTTAAAGCCTCTAAGGAATTATTAAAATCCAAATGAATCTTTTAAATTAACATCCAGTGTTCTTTTAAGTGAAATAATTTTGGAGTTCCAGTGCAAAGCTGTTAAACAAATTGCTAGTTGGGAAAAAAAATCCAAGTCAGTTGGCAGCTCTTCAGTTTCAGATGCCTACACAGACACACAGACAGATTTTATATATATATATATATATATATATATATATGGCAATGGCTGGTGCAAGACTGAAGCAATATTAGGTTGTTTTAAGCAGGAGTGGTGGTTTAAATTTACACCCAGGTGGTGAAAACTAGTGGCTATAGTGCAGATATGCCAGACTACACTTGCAAACAGATGCCTCTCTGCACCCCAGACTAGCAGAGAATAGATACTTTAAATAGATCATTTTCTGTAATAGATCAATACTCTGTTGTTTTACAGATGCAGGTACATACAGTGGTTTGGCTGTTAAAAAAATCAATACAAATATAGTGCCATTTTTGCAGCTGGGACCAGTGTAAGGGAGTAGGATGCTACAGCAAAGTGTCTTGAGCTCATCTCCAGCCACCCCACTGCCTCTCTAAAATCTGTCAAATTTCATGAAATTCTGCTGGACGAGGAAAGTGTTCACTGCTCCACAGAGTGAASTGCTTCTCACCCTGGAAAAGTACAAAATACCAATTCTGCAACAAGGCTGTGGTTTTTATAGGTAGGAGGCTAAAACAAGGGGTTGGTTTCACAATGTCCAGATTGCTTTTTAAATCTGAAATCTTTTGCATAACTATTGCAACCATGCAGCATAGTCACACTTCCAGCTATCTGTGACAAAGAGGGATGTCCCTGCTGATACCTGATTTGCTTTTGATGTACACAGAACTGATGCTATCCCACAGTATGTTTTGTATGTAATTTATAAACACTGCTTATAAATKAATAAAACCAGGGTTCTGGAAAACCTTTTTGTTTAAGTAAAGACATTTTTCATATCATATTAATCTTCTCTATTACAACTGTTATACAGGTGCACACAGTTTGCTTATTTAAAAGCATAGATTAGGACTGAGAGAATTAAAATGGACTTTCCATAACTAAAACTGACTATGGAAAGGATGTAGCAGAACACTGCCACCTCCAGTTACAGACCATGCAGAGAATATACTGAGTGTATTATTCTGTCACTTACTCASAATAAATGGTAAACAGGCATGAGCTCTGGCAAAAGGCTCAGGCAGACTGCCAGTGCAGAGGCACACACACATTTGGCCTTTGATTACAGCTGATTTATAGAAAAAACACCAAAAAACTGATACCACAGGAACAAAYAAACCATCACTCCCCACATACTACTATGATCAACTTGCCAGGCCAGAAAAATTCTTATAACTAAGGTCATTCAATTAAGGACTCTGATCTCTAACTTCAAGTCTTTCCCTGCTTAGATTACATTGGGCAAAAGGAAAGGGAATCAACCATTGTGTTTTCCTGTGTCCTTGCTTTCTACTTGTCTAGGATGATCTTCTCAAAGAGCTCTAAAATTCTGTGGGATAGCCTATGATGTGTGAAAGTGTGCATAGGGAAGGAATATCCAGGCTGAATCATGAGTGTCCATGACCCAGCAGAGGTGGAGCTTTAGACTGAAAGATTGCACTAATGGGGGGTGCTTTTTTTGTCCAATGTGAAGATGCAAGTGTCATCTAAATACTGTAAAATGAGGAAAGCAGATTTACAGCTGATCAGGTGGAGAGGATGATGATGGCTGCTGCTTACCATTATACAGGGAGTGAAAAAACATGAGATAATACCAGTAAAACATATGAAGTGTGAGAATACATCTCCTGAGTGCCAGGTGGAAAAAGCCTCATAAAGTTTCTGTACCTAAATAGTGCAGACTTTCTAATTTAGGTTCCAYCTAAGGCTTATTGCTGGCACACTGTCCTCCTTACCTCTCCTTTCCATCTCRCCTGCCTTGGCCACATTCTTSAGAACTTCTGTCTTCCTGCTTCAGCCACTAAACCACACTWCCAACACCTCTGCCTTTGACATGGATTGATATTTTTTTTTTCCTCTGTCACTTCTCCAGTCTTAGATCTGAAACTGCTCCTTGCCTTTTCCTTGGCTGAAATTGCATCRGAGTTTACTTGAAACATGTATTACCTGTCAGATCAGCCACCAAGCTGTAACACTTGTTATTAGTACAGTTCTGGGTATGATTTGTTTGGAGAGAAAGYGAGAAATTGAATGAAGCTGAAAGAAAAGCAAAAGGTATAAAGAGATGGAAAAAAATAAATTTTGAGTTAAGACCAAGAGAAAAGATAAATATGCATGGCTTGACTAAGTGATAYCTTGTTGTAGGAGAGGAAACAGATAATCACAGGTGTGTGAATAAACACAAAAGAAAAAAATACCTAGCACAGCACTTGGAAACAGTAGTAATAGGGAAGAAAAGAAGTAAGTATATTGAGATTAAATGATATATATTAGATAGGGAAATTGCCTTCCAAGTTGGAGTCTTACAATAATATTAACATTCTAATTTTAAAACAATTTGTGCAATATAATTAACCTTTWAAAAAATCTTTCTCTTTAAAGATAAAGCCATTACCATTTCACACCAATATATGATTACATCATTTAAAACCCTATCACTGCCTGCATAAAGGAGAATTATTCTCAGAGAGAACAAGTAAGAACAACCAATGAGCTAATACTATGGAATATGTTTCCCAGTATCTCTGGAAGAACCTCAGGTGGTTTTCTCATTGAAAATAAGAGTACCATAAATGCAATTATGGTGAAACGAGGGCAGAATTCTTTCAGCCAGAAAAAAAAAAAAAAAACAAATCCAATTTGAAAGATTTGGGGAAAATGTAAATATTCAAATTTAAAATCTCCCCAAAGAAATAGTTTGACTTTTCTTTACAAAATGAGGTATATATTTTCAAATTTTCCTGACTTCAAAAATTACAATAACTTAAAATTATCTAAACATCAACATCATATACTCTGGATCACTTCATTTTTGTTTGTTTGTTTGTTTAACTTTGTCTTTAGGCTAATAAAATAATTATTTATGCAAATCTACTTCCACAAAACCAGTGTCTCTTACTTACGGGGTATGTCCCACACACCAGATTTCTTTAATGATTCATGAACAGTGAGTGCAGACAGCACTCCTGTATTTATAGAATTAAAAACCAAGAGATCATAAGGTCATCTAGGTTTATCTTCAKTGAATCACAGGCTCTTAAATTTCACTACTTTCCCTGGTATATATCCCAAACTCATATTTTACTAAGGTGTATCTTCTAAACTGCACTGAGCACTGATGTGAAGGCAAGAGGTGCAGAATCCAGTCCTCCTGCTAATCAGTGCCAATCTTTAATTGCTTGCACTGTTAAAAATGTGTCTGATTTGTCATTTGAATTTGTCTGGCGTCCTGCCATTGGCTCTTTTTATGCTTTTCTTCACCAGATTAAAGAGCTCTTTTAGTACCTAGTATATTTTTCCCATGAAGGTACCTGTACACTGTAATCAAGTCACCTCTCAATCTTCTTGTTGATAAGGCAGACAGATTGAGCTCTTTTAGAGTCCCCCAGTAAGGCATTTTCTTCAGCCCTCAAATCATTTTTGCGGCTCCTTCCTGAGCTCTCTCCCATTTTTCACTGTCCTTTTAAAAAAGTGGACACTAGCACTGATGAAATATTCCAGTAGCTGTCTCACCAGTTCCTTGTGCTCTCTGCTGTACTTATTCATCCTCTGAAGAAAGGCAGAGCTAGTCAGAAGGCACCATCTGGTGAGGAAGTCTGACTGGTAGGGGGCAGATTTAAATACTTAAAGAGTAGCAGAGGGGAGGGTGGAATGGGCAAAGGACATTTAAAGACTGACTATGATCATTTTTAGTTTCCCCAGGAGGTTAGTGAATTCTTCTCCCTTGGACTGCTRTTGCCTGTGTTTAAAAAGGTGAATAGCAGCAGACTATAAAATATGGAAAATGAAAATTTCATTGGGAATACACATGAATGAGAAAAATCAGCATCTGCCTGCTGGAAAACACAGGACTAATGGGGATAAGGCAAGCAGGACGAAAAAAAAAAAAAGAGAAATGCCTTAATAGTCAAATAGGAACAGGAAAAATGCACAAAGAATATAAATGGGAAGGGGATTCCATAGCCCTAATCAATATTGTAACCTWTATTAAAAGAGCACTGGATTACTGGAGGATCAGAATGCAGGKCCAGTATTGAAGCTAATTCCCACCCTGCAAAGCCAACACCTGAGAGGGGTCACTGATAATTTTACCCCACTCAGCTCTGCAAACTGCAGTTCTTAGTTAAGGATCCTTTTTAGAAGCTTATGTTGAGCAAAGAACAGGATGTAGAACCTGGTGACTGTTTACTTATGCACCCAGCTGCTCCTAACTGCTGGGGTAGCTCATGAGAAAMGACTGCCAGACAAGCATAAAGCTGGTGGTGAGATCAGAGGCAACAGTCTGAGCTGCAGATGTAAAAGGCATGCAAGTCCAAGAAAGAGCTTTCGAATGGCTTTCAGAAGCTGCAGAAGCCAAAGCACTCTCTTCTCCCTTCTGCAAGGACTAAAGCAYTTGTCTCTGTCTCTTCATTCAGCCATGCTTATTCATTCCTTTAGGATCTGTAGATTTGGTTTTTAYAATTCATGGAGACTGAGGAATAAACTTGAAAAGTGCACGACAGCTCCAGTTGTTACAGCACGATCCTGAATACTACAGTGAAGGTATTAGTCCAGGCAAAAATACACAGCCTGAGCTCCTCACTGTCCCTGTATCTGCATTAACACAAGCATTGGTTTGTCTCTTTYTAAAAAATAATCCAAGTAATCAGTAAGAATCCATTATAAAGGATACACAGTATRTAAAAATGTGATTTTGAACTCCCTTTGTTAAATTATGCTTCATGTAGTTTCTTATACTTCTAAGAAAGATGAGTGCAAACTTGTGTAATACTTTTGCTGGTTTCTGACTTATTTATAGAAACATTCAAACACCTAAGGCACATGCAGTTGATTCTTTCTGAAAAATCAAAGCTTTTCYTTGTTGCTTAAGCCCTTTACTAAAGTTATCATAGCAACTGTCCACATAAACTTTATAAACAGAGGAGACATGGTGTGAGATGCAAGAGAAGGAACYTTTGCAGACATTCTTCCCTTATTTTGCAAGCAGCCATTGCAGAGGAATTTTTTCCCCTTTAATTGACAATTAATCCCTTGAGCCTAACACTAGCAAATACTTGCCATACAAGTCCAATTCCCTCTAGATTTTCTTTGTAATTCAAGATAGTTACAAAAGCTCTACATTCTCATGCTTCCAAGTCACTGCTACACTGTGTAAATGTTTCAGGATGCACAACTTGAAAATAGAATTACTATRAATAATAGGAAGATCTTTACTTTCAAATGTTACTTTTACAAAGTAAAATAGTGACACCAACAGAGGGTTCCTTCTTTCTGGGAATAACAAGGAAATACACTTAATTGTTACATTATTGTAAGAAAATGAAATGTGAAAGTAAATTTTTAAGCATTTATCATGAACGTGATAAAACTGATTCTCCTTTCTAGAACTTAATTTTCTTATATTACCTTCTTTCTTAGAATAAAATGTTAAGGAACTCCAAAAACTTCATGTAGCTGGTCTTCTGTTATTCTAGCATGAAAAAGTAAAAGCTAGAGGGTTTTTTCCAATTTATATATTCTAAATAATGTTATACTCAGACAGATGCAGCATTCTTATAGAGGTATAATGCTTTGCACTTAATTAACTATTTGATCATTTGATTTTCTATTTCTGAGAAATATAATCATCCATCTTCTTTCTGGGCAAATTATTGCCCCATGTAATAGAATTATTAACTCCTCAAAAATCTTCTGTTCAAACATCAGAYTTGCTTCAATAGGGATAAGTGTCCTTAATATGTTTGAAATAGAAGTATTTTGTATTTAATTTACAGCTACTACACAAGTTCACTAGATGACTTTGCCATTAGAGTTTTTGAAAGAATGTATACCATGCATTCAGATACATGTTCATATCCTTTGATATGAATGTTTATTTCAAAATGTCTGTTAGCATCAGGAATGTGACATTGCACAAACAGAGTCARAACAGGAGAGCAGAAAAATCCAGGTACTACTCCCATTATTATCCCATCTGCTTTTTGACCTTAGCTAAATTACACTGAACTTGTGCTACCTCAATTTCCCTAGTTTAACATTGATATCAAGATATTTCATTCCCTGTGTAACAAAACTAAGTACTTCCTTATATAAAAATGTGAGAACCCTTAGCAAAATTGATTCAATGCAAATAAGCTAATGCAATGCTATTGTTGAGAATCTGAACAGAGAACTCTCAAAAAATGCAAAGGCAAACTCCCACAGCAATTATAAAGTAGGTCATATTGAACGTATGTGTTGATGCATGAAGGGGCACATACTTGCTCAGTAGAAATTGCARTGGCTTTCAACAACCAAGTACACATGAATTCCAATCCAATGCACTGTTTTTATAGCCTGAAAGTTGTATTTTCATTTAACAAGACTGTATAAGAGATAATGCAYTGTTTGCATTATATCCAATCACTTCTGATACTATGCTCTATGGATCAATGTTTTCTTTCCTTTTATATTGACATTGTGGAAGAATATACAWAGATCTGCAATGACACTACTTCATTTGACATTGTAATATTCCCTGTACAGCTGCATTTATATCATTTGCAGCCCTTTAGAATGACAATAACTCCCATGAAATCAAATGATGAGCTATTATTATCACAGAAACATAATGAAAAATAACTAGCTTGGAAGCTGGATAATAATATATTAGCTACCAACCCAAGCACTTCAAAACACATGGTTTATTTTTTTAATACAGTAGATCCTAACTAAGTTTATCTTCTCATTTGTTCTTCTATTTACAGTTCCAAAAATGTGTCTTGGAAGAGATCTGTTTGTCAGTAATTGTCAAATGAACATAAGAATGATCATAATCACAGGTCCATCTACTTAAATGGTCAACAGCAGACACTTAGCCAGATGAGAACCAGAGCATTAATAYATCCCATGGAAAGTACTCAGGAAYATATGAACATCTTGGGATAAAAGTTGTACCATCACTACAGCACTTAATAGCTTTCTCTCAAATTTTGTRATACCCTTTGAACACATTTTCATAGTATTTTTGGTAATATGCTTTGCCCTAAGAAGAAATATGTTTCCTGATGTATATTAAAAAGTAAAAATCTTTTTTTCTGGAATAGAAATCCATGACTAAGAAGAGATAGATATCTAAATACAGATGTTTATTCTAATAAACTGAACWTACCTCTCAATTACAGGAATGATATATACCTATGTGTAGGAAATACATATATATAGGAAAAGCTTAACCAAACTGTATCACATATTAACTTAGTTTTTGCTAATAGTGATCCTGTATATAATCCTAAGAAAGCATTTACAATGTACTTAATGGGCCTGAGTTATTTAAAGCTGTATTATCTTAAAAAGGGGAAGATATAAATGAAAAGCTGTCTCAAAGACATAACACCACCACAGTATTTTTTAATGATGTGCCTCTGTGCATTCAGTACATTTACTTCTGAAAGGTACCTCCATATGAAGCATGTGGTTTAGAACTGATATCMAACTCAATGATGTTATGTGCTATCCACATCTGATGAATTTAAATTCACAATTTTCATAAAAGACAGTTTATTCATCATAAAGGTAAAAATCCCTCCTTTGTATTTGTGATTTTTTTTCCAGTGAAGTTGTCATTGTCTTTCATCTTGTACAATTAAAAAGAAAAAAAAAACCCAGAATCAAAAAACTACAGTAGCTCCATCTGATGTGGGGATTACATTGTACATGTAAAAATCATTTCATACAGGAACTCTTTAAGTGCAAGTGAGCAATAATTGCCTCTAACTTTCTGGCCATATAGGTGTGATTTGGAGATTAGAAACTGCTTAACTGTTGAGATCCCCAGTTTTTGCTTGCACAACCAAGACAAACAGCAGAAAACTGAAAACTCCTGAATTTTGCTTCAACAGTCTTGTAGTACAGCTAAGCAAAGAAAACGGTATGTCTGTAACAAAACTGATACTCCTAAGAGRTTTCTAGCAGGGACTTAATCATGAGCTATCTACCAGTAGTACAACATCCACAGTGCCTAATTACTAAGGTTATTCTCTCTGAGGTAACTAAAGCCTCCCACACTTTATCTCTGCTCTACAGAGCAGGAGCTATTCTTGTGCTGCAGTTGCTAACGCTTCTGAGAACTAACAGTTCACTGGGGGGCTGGTTACTTCTGAATCAAAGCACATCCCAGGMACTGTGTGAGGATGTGAAATACTGGCTACATCCCAGTTCCCAAAAACCTGAACAAACTGCTGCAACACTCAGTCTGGCTATCCTCTTTCTAACACTGCACACAAAGCTCTTRTGCCTTACAGTCCTTTGCCCTGGGGTGAACTGATCAATCCAGAGACATCTAGCAGCTAATGCATAAATATGTCTATTAATTTTATTTTCTTTCCAATCAAAATCAAGACAGTGGCAATGAAGAAATTCACTCACATATCTTTGTTTCAGAGATCCTCTTCTGTTGTTGTACTGGCCAGGCTTCTACCACCCTAATTCCAGTAGAAGGTTTCCCAACATGAGCTCACAAGCTCACAACCGTGGGGGTTTTTTCACTGAAGACAATTTTTAATACTTGTATTTAAAAGGAACTTTATGGAATAGTACTTGYGTCTTCTGGACCTTTTAAAATGACACTTAAAACTGATAAAAATATTGTACTATACCAGCTGTATTTTTATAATTTTAAGAGTTTCTYAGTTGTTTATTTTGTTTGGGTTGGTTTGGGTTTTTAAAAGCTTTGAATCCCCCATAGTATTCACAACAAATTCAGCTTGATTTTAATGCTTCTGCAGTGAMTACTGCAAAGCTTCTTAACTTTTACACTATAATGCAGTCAATGTATTTATAGTTCTTGAAAATGTCACATGGCAATGTTATGCCAGGGACAGCACATCCCAGAGACTCCTTAATATGTCTGCATTGTTGTATTCTATTTGYAGAGGCATTTTTGTCAGCGGCAATGAAGAAACAGAGCTGCTGCTGCAGCTCTTTCAATAACATTCAAGCTTATAGTTGACCCAAGGGGCTCACATTATGACATCCATATTTAATTTAACAATAAATCATATTTTCATGGACTAGAGTATTGCATTATAACCTCACTGTTTTATGTGCATGGGGATGCAGCAAAAGCAGGCTTGTACGTATCTACAACACAGACTAAATGATTAGTTCATGGGAGCAAGGTTGGAGTGTAGAGTGACAAAAATATATGAAAAGGTTTTATAAAAATTCGTAGAAGTCGGAGGGGAAAAGGGCACAAAACCCTATCCAGAAGGGACTGTATTTAACTTAAAGTTCAATTTTTAAATTCTTAACTGCACCACCTTGCTTACTGTCAGTTCTAGTTCTGCWCTGCACTTCCCCTTGCAGTCAGCATTCTCTGTATCTCATTTTCTCTTCTGCTTCATTCAAGCATATTTAAGGAGAAAATTAACACCATCTGAATCYTAAGCTTTACCCATCCTTTTATCCTCACAATCGTTTCTCCTATTTGCCTTGCATCTTTTACTGCTGACCTTCTAGCTGACTCCAAATTAAATGTTCATATGTTTCCTATTTACTTCCAAATCTAGTCCTGCTTGTTCACATTTATTCTTGCTCATCTCGTTCTTATTTGCCTCTGCTCATATCACATCACATCATCCTCAATTTCTTTACTCCTATTTTCTACTAACTTTCAGGACCTACTTCTTCCTGCACTCTGCAACCTAAAATTCATTTAATTCATTTTTTCCTCCCCATCAGCATTATTAATAATCTTCTACCAGCCAGACTATGGAATGCCTTCCTTGCTCTTCTGGCAATAGTTTACCCATATTTCCACTGCTCTCCTCCACAGACTTTACAGAACTACATTATCTTTTTTAGAAGGCTCCACTTTTCAAAACTAAGTACTTTCAAATATCTTTTCATTTTTTGGCAGCCTTGATCTTTGGCCTAGATGTCAYCCTTAACATGCATTATATAAAATTAAGAAAGAGCAACTGTAGTAAAAAGCATTTGACTACTCTGACCCATGTTCTCTTTTTACCTCTCATCCAGCTTTTTGTTCGTCATCTCTTCATGCCTTGTATCTGAATTAGATTTTCAGTTCCTTGGGGTAAGAAGACATCACTTCCATTTATCTGTAAAGCACCATGCATGCTTATGGCTCTGTTGAGGTGTTAAATATGTATATCCACATTTCTTAAAATATTGATGTTTTTATCTATTCATATATTGCAGAAGCAACRTGGCAGCAGTTGTACACATTTATAATAGCAATGATATGATTTATAGCAGCTGCATGCTGCTCTCTATTTCTTAGTTCATATTTACATTGCTCTTCTTCATCWTTTTAACTAACTGAAAACTAAAAATCTCAATTTTTTCTGACAGTGTTGATATACCAGTTCAAGACTGCTCCTGCCCTCCAAAATCTTGTAAGTTAAACAGTCCTGATGACAGTAAAAATTTTAGGGATTTTGGACATGTAGCTTGAGAGGCTCTAAAGCACTCTCATTTTCAGAGTACTAGAGCATAACTCTTCTAAAATAGAAGATCTTGAAAATGGAAGATMCTTATTATTTTGAAAATTTCAGATGAAAAAATTAACATAACTAGTGTAAATATGTATCTTAAAAGCTAGGAAGGTTTTTAATTAAAAGAAATATTAAATGGTGATACTATCAATCTAATTACAACATGCTAAAGTATTTCCACTAACAACTGCAGTAACAAACTATAGATGTACTCTCCTTTGTAGTCAAGTATGTTTATTTTTTGGTTAGTCRAAAAAGTAAGTAGATGTTTAAATCCCACAGTGGAATCTGCAGATTCTCCTGTCATGACTCAAAACCCCTTGCGTGAATGAGTCTGTACTAATAATTTCAAAAGTTAGCTCAAAAGRTAAGGAATTATCATAGAGTAGACACTGTATGCAAAGCAATTAAACTGTTATGCTTGATGTAACACTTAATAAATGGTTAAGCATTTAAGCACTGAATAAAGTGAACATCTTTGAGTATYCTGCTTTGCATCAGTGTGAGCTGAAAACTTGAAATGGGTTATTCACTCATGGGTCATTACAAGTGGAGTGGCCTTGACAAACTGTTTACTCAGAGTAGTGGGCACAAAGTCACATGGGGATAATGTTTCTGACATKTCTTCATAGAGTGCCTACAGCTGATGGGTTTAATAGTTACATTATCTTTGTACAGAGGGGCCCATTTCAGCCAGCATTCCACCATGCTATTTTACTGGATAAAATKATAAACTTAGTGTCAAGCTGCATATATAACTAAACCTGTGTAAGATTACACTAATTACACTAACACCACATACACATTTACAAGTATTTTTGGACTGAACAAAGGGTAAAGGCAAATTCTAGTCAATTCTTGATGTCTTGCAGTAAGCATCTACCTCCAAGCTAGTCCCATTCTATTTGTTACTATGCATAAAGAGACCTGTGTCAACAAATGCATTAAAGTGGGATTCATCACACCTATACTAAATATTTACTTCAGGATAAGCCATTGTACATTGTAAAACATTGTCAAACAACTAGATTTGGTAAATKAATTTCATTTCATCAAACAGTGAGAATTCTGTGTTTATTAATTTCTTCACATCTTCAGAGAAAGTCAAATCCAGATACCTTGTCTACAAACRTAAAAGTAAACAAAACTCCTTATAAAACTGCTGTCCCAACTGCTACAATCCCAACTATTAGTTTCCAGACATGGCTTGAGGCCAGATATGGAATAGCCCAGGAAATGCTCTCCAAAGACAGCTGGTAGATGACCTGTCTGCTTCAGATAAAAAGAGGCCCTATCAATTGGTTTCAGTGCTGGAAAAAGGTCCTGTGCATCTTCTCCTTAGTTACAGAAAAAGAGGTAATTGGCATGGATTTTTGCATAATTACAACTCTATTTGAAAAGGAAATGAAGTAAGATAGAAATATTAAAAGTGAACATTTTAACAAAGTAAGGATAAAATAAAGAATATAAACAGCAAAAGTAAAAACTAAGCATGAAAATGTAAAAATGGCCACAAAAAATTATTGAACTATGATATGATTTTCATGACTGTGATTGCTAAGGACAAATACAACAGGGATACGAACTGTTATCTAATGAGCTGACATCTTAAAATGTATTTCACTTTCTACATAGTGAGAAGATCTACTTCCAGTAAATTACCATAGAGAATACTACCAACAGAAAGAAGATAAAGAAGGAATTTCCAGCAGGCCAGAAATTGGACCAATACAAAAACTATAGGTAAAGCATAAAAACAAAGGTTTGCCAGTGCTGAACAGTTTTGACCACCTTGACACACAGGCAGAAGCTGAGTTATAATGATTTAATGGCTGTGTACAGGATTTGGTTGTAACACAGACCTCACTGTGTGTGGGAGGTTGTATTCCATAAGGATATAATGAGATGCAATGGTCAGATTTTTAGGTGCACTCAACTTTACATCCTGCACAGTAAGAAGTATGAATGATAAACACTTCTTAACATGGTTGCTCTGCACAATGAAGAACTTTGACTTTACAAAACAAGTTTAGGAACAATGAATGTATGGAGCACCTTTTCTTTTGTTTCCACACCAAGATTAAAATTACTTATTTTCCTTTCAGCTAAACTCTTCTAAGCACATCACTTTATTCTGATTTACATAAGTTTTAGCTTCAAGAATCATTTGGTCATTGCTGAATGCAAATAAGCACAGAATAAAATTATATTAGGTTTGCACAAATGATCTTTCATAATTTCAGATGTTGACTTTTAAAATTTCCTGTAAAATCAGTCTGAAATASTCCCATCATTGACTGGCATCAAGTAGAGCAGGAGCACTTTGGGAGAACCCATTCTCAGTGATGTAAATTATAGGTTTATTATACATATCCTAGAACAAGAGAGAGCAGAAGTTTTATTCAGAACAGATGTAAGAAAGCCCATAAAATCAAATGCATTACCCTCTGTCTTTTCCAAGCTACAAACTAAAAGTAGTTTTCATCAAATTGCACTGACCCTATTAACTTAATTTTCCATGAAGTGACCTTTTATGACTAACAATGGAAAAGCAAAACTGTGCAAATATCCATGAAGACAGTGAAATGACTTATTTTAATGAGAAGACTAAAATATCTTTCCTGCATTAGCATCTGCTTATTGTCACTGCTCCTTAACCCCTTGGTACTGGCAGTCACCACACATCTCCTTGCCAGGAGTAGATGTATGCCAGGCAAGCCTTACTGCTGGCATCAGAAAGATAATTTCAGGAGTTCAAAAGGTATAACACTGGTGTGTCATTTCAAATAGTAAAACAGATATCAATTACAAAAGTAATAGGAAAACACTAAGGCGCCTACTCTTTATAGTCAGTATGAAAAAAATTAAATTATAAATGCCAAGGTGACTCGTTTATTTATATCTTGTACAATATCTTATGCCATCTGGATGGGCTCCTCAAAAATCTCCTGCAGAATTCAAAGAGGTTCTGTCAATCTGAGTTACAGACTCAAGTTCAAGTATTTTCTCCAAATGTTACCACAACTGCATCAGGGTTTAGCAGGAGTTTTTACACATTAAAACTGCTTTGTAAGCCCTGGTACCAATACTGGGGCTACACCTCTTTAACAACCACCTAAAGTAACAACRTAAGGCCCATTAGTAATGATCACTCAGTCTCCAAATGTTCTGAAGCAATAATTTACATGAATATAGATGGTCTGAGTGATGCTTTCACATCTCCTGGCACCTCTGTTTTTTAAGGCAAACCGAACTGATACAGGGAGCAAGATGCCATTTCCCAGGTTAATAATGGTTTTGCAGTAAGAATTGACTCCTGAAAACATTAAAGGAAACAAAAAAGGGTTAATAATAATTTTGTTACATATTAACACTTGAAGCAACCTCACTGTTTTCTCTGTTATGAGATGCAAATATTTTCTCTCAAATGCATGCTGACTACTGTTACAAGACTCCAGAGTTGGCAAAAATGCTCAGCACACAWAATCTTCCAACCAGGCACATAAAATGAAATGAGGATGCAAATTTTCAAAATAGATCAGTGGACAGCGACTCCACAGGAAAAACATATTTCTGATGGGTGCTGGTCACATGAAAATATAATCCTTTCATTTAAATGCCTGAATGGCAGCCTGACTGCATGTGCAAGATACAAGCGTGTTGGAAAAAGCCTGATGCTTGAGAGCCTTACAGGTAGATTTGTTCTAATGAAAGCATTTTTCYCCTGGAGAACTGTATCTTTTAAAAACTTCAGTGCCACACTCAGAAAGGTAACTAAGCTGATCTTTTATGTTTTGGACTTGGTTAGCTGGATTAGCTGTTTCCTCTAGAATGTTCCATTCTTCCTCACTGTGCCCACATCAGGACAAAGACACTGTCAGTGTATTCAACATTTTGCAATGGTGTGAATTCAACATTTCACTCATTAGGTCTATAGGATATTTAAGGCTTTTCATTGGGTTCTACTAGATTTTAGATGGAGTTTAAGGCACTGTTCTCTTCAGCCACCAGCCTGAATGGCTTGACAATGGTCTATCTGAGAAACCATCTCTTTGACACTACCRCTGCTGCAGACTGCTCAGTCCTTCCAACTGCAAGAAGGAATTAGCTCACCTCTCTAAAAGCTCGTGACTTCTAACCTTTTCTGTCCCCTCTTGCTAAGACAGAGATCAACTTTAATTTCCTGGATGTGTTGTKAAAGCTGGCCAGTAACTGGGGATGTATTTCTAGATGCTTAAAAGGAATTCACCTTCTGTACAGATTTAGCAGTGGCTGACATGAATATGTTTCCTAAAGGACTATTTTTATGCTGCTAAGAGGTCACTGTAAGTTTAAATATAAAGATACTTTAAGCTCTTAAMTAGGCATTTTTAATTTTGCTTATGTCCAAACACAACTGTGTTGCTTTTAAACCTTCTGAAAACACTAGGTATTGAAATACACATCATAAGCTCTGGTTCAAAGAGTATCAATTAGCYTGCTCTTTTACTTGAACTATCTGGTTTAGTGCAGTAATTGGAAAAGGCCAACAGTGGCCTTGAATTATTATTTGTTAAGCTAAGAGGCTCCAGACAGGAATAGGTCTCTCTCATGCTAGTGGAATGTAGAAATTAGTTAGTCTTTGCTTCAGAGACTTGGGCTAAATATACCAAAGTATTTAATAACCTCAGAAACCTAAATTTCATAAAATTTTTTGTGGATCTTAGAGTACCACATATCCTTGCAAGACATAGGTTCTTGTGAAATATCTATTCCAAGTCCTTGCTGTGTTGAAACACAGAACTGAGAAATGCCTTCAGAAGTAGAAAACACAGCAAAAAGTAGGAGGAGGAAGACTAAATTGCAAAGGTTAATAAAATGTATGCTTAGGAGGTTATGTATGGCTTAAATCATTATTCTTAACAGTTTCTGAACCAGAGATTTTGTTTAATCCAAAGCAGGAAATTTGTTCTATACTTCTATTATACATTCCTTGGTATTTTCAGGTTCAGCYTACAGTGTATTGATGTTTGAAAATGCCAACACAGAATGCCATACTACCTTCTTCTTAAAAGGCCAGTATTAGACTTCAACTTAACCCAACTTCAAATGACTGATCTTAGGGATTCCTGCCAAATAGCTTTTTTAAGACAACATTTACTGCAGCAATCAATTCTGAACCCCGGATTTAGACAGTGCCTTCTCCTAAACAAACAGGTGCATACACATCCCTTAGCACAGCAAGACTCAATAAGATTGTTTACAAAGTAATTCACAATAAATCTCACATGTAGTTTGCTTTTCCTTCTGAATGCAGCACCAGAAAAACACAKTAAATTCCGAGGAGATACGTGCCTGTGCCTGAGAATGCACTCAKGCAAAAGAGAAAGGAATTTATTAGAACTTAAATTTTGAAAAGTAAATTCTTGCAATTTGCAATAGCAATTAGCAGCAAATACATCTTGTTACTCCAGCTTTTGAATGGGGTTCTGTTTGTCTTCAGTGGGACTGAGTGCTAACTCTTTGCTGATGAGACTACAAGACTTACTATGTAAACTTAAACTGGGAAAAAAGGGATCCTTTGCTGCTACAGGATCCTGTCCTCTCATATTCAACTCCTACCTAGAAGACACTAGCATTTCTCATCCTAATTTTCAGCTAATAAATTATATAGTACAATTTGTAACATTTAAGTGCAACCACTATCATTTATTTTTTACATCTCAATTAAACACCTGTATAGGAAAAGATTTATGCCTTTTGTTAGAAAATGAAGAGAAATAGAATTGCATGCCTGAAAAATGTGAATGTCAAGTCACATTTCCAGGTTGTCTCATACCTTCCAGAGTGGGCTGACTTAGTCTCTCAGTGTGTATCTGTCAGGTAGAAGCAGAAATACAGAAGAAAACATTCTTCTGAGGAAGTGTGTATATAAGTGTTTTGTGGAGATAACCCAAACTTTTGGGATTACAGATATTAAGGAGCAGTCTGCCAGTAGAATGTGAGGGATTGTCCTTTTCTCCTTTCTATCATCTTCTCTCCCTAGTCTGATTCCCTGCCTTCATCCTGAAGTGAGGCATAACATCAAATCCTCACAGACTCAGTATCTCCTCATCTACAACTTCTGTCTTCTGCACTGACACCTAATGTTTAGCAGCTCACTTGTTCTGCTCAGGGCACCTGCTAGTGTAAAAATAATTGTACAAAAATAAAAAAAAAATAAAAACTTGGCGTAAGCTTTAAGCTAAAACCTAACACATCTTAGGAACAATACATCTACAACATCACCGCTTTAAAAGACCCACCCTCCACCAAGTTAGAAGCAGAATGGTTTTAAAGGTTTTCAACTGTCCTACATCTTAGGTGTGAAATTGGTAGTGAATCAGTTGGTGTGAATGATTTTATTTGAAAGGACACTGCTTTAAGCTTTCTAATTCTTCACATGCTCTTTGCAAAAATGTTTATATAGAAGATGATGGCCTTTCCATGCTATGCAGTTACAATTGCTTCAACAGATCACTGCACAGGAGAAGTGAACTCCTGCCTAATGAAAGCTGGCCTACTTGGAGTTCTGCCAATGCCCTTTCGTTAAATGTAAAGTTCATAATATTAATCAGGCAACTGCTTATACTGGGGATCAAGTGAACATTTTCTGAAATTACAGCTGAGTTTTGTCAAAATGTTAGCTTTCCTTACCAAGTGCATTCAGAATGTCTGCTTGCTATCTCCCACTCTGACAACTAAATAACAAAGCCCATTCAGTAGGCAGCTTGCTGAGGTTTTACAGTGCCTGCAGCCCCAGCTGAAGGAATATCAGTACAAGAAAGAAACCACAACGACTCAGCCAAATTTAAATTCAACACACCACAAAAAGCATTCCAGGGGAAAGACAAGCTGTGCCAGTGAAAGTGG
Organism: Alauda arvensis; assembly: GCA_902810485.1. Lineage (NCBI taxonomy): Eukaryota > Metazoa > Chordata > Aves > Passeriformes > Alaudidae > Alauda > Alauda arvensis. Next base: position 261,825 of record CADDXX010000675.1, read on the forward strand.
GCCATGTATTGTAAATTTTGGTGGCAAAGAAAAAGCTTCAATTCAAACCTCTCTGGGATACTGGCACATRTATCTGGCATGCTCTGCAGGGAAAAATGGCTGGTTGGTCTGTTTGCAGCAGATTTACCAGCCCCCCTTTTCCAAAATCTTGCAACAAAGGCTCCTCTACTCTCTGGTGAAAACCTTAATCTGCAGGATGCAGAGGATAGGCTGCTGTCTACTGAACAGCCAAGCTCTACATGACCAAAATTCAGAGAAAAAGATTCCTTCTGCTGGTACCATCCTAGTACAGATAAAGCTAACCTGAAGAGTATTTTCTAAGAAGTCCTATCCTTTGTAGCCTTCCATCATTGCAATCTTCAAACTAGGAGAAGAAAGAAATTGCCAAGGCAAATGCTGCCCTAGAAGTAGAAAGATATATATCTTCTTGGTAGAACTGAGATGCAGAAGAGTAGGAAGCAAAATTGAGATTCAGAAGTTCATTCAAATATACTTTTCTTTCTRTCTCCTTGGAACATTATCCTCCCAGCATACAAGAGATTTCAGCCAGCTTCTTTGATTCTGCATCGTTTCTGGTTCCGCTTCAGTTGCTTTTGTTCTTCACAATTCTCTTTGTTTCTTCTTTCTTCCATTCCCTCAATTCTGTAGTACAACTGCCTTATCCTACTGAGTGACCTTAAGCTCTCCTCCAGTCCACACCAATGGAATTAAAATAATCAGAAATGAAACAAATTTGATATCTGACTTCTAGCAATCTGACCAGTTTATTTATGTGCTGTATCCCTTCACACATATACACTACCTGCTGAGACTGTGAAAACTCTTCAGAGCTTCTATTTGCCAGAGAACTAAGCATAGTTGCTATCAGTCTGAAGAATCCTCTCTAATTTGCTAAAGAAAAATGTCTGGGARAAGTATGTCCCTTAGTGCAAAATAGTCAATGTGAAGTTCAGCACATTGGAGTATACTGATAAGCTATCTAAATGCACTTGCCAAGTGAGATAACTTGTCTATTGTAAGCCATCCAAAAATATTCTCATGGCTAGGGTCCCTGYAAGTATAAACATTCTGATGAAGCAAAATGATTTAGAGTTACAATTTTAAAAACTGGAGTAAGCAAAAAGATACATAGGAAACATAATAATAATCCTATCCCAAAAGATTGTGCTATCCGAGGGGATCTAGAATATTAATTAGTAAGTTGTTGCAAACCCATAAAAAATCATCCCATAATTACTCTGAAAAAAAGTTGCAATTTCAAAGCTACACTGCAGAAGAGCATACTGGATTAATTATGCCAGACTGCAGCAATAACCTTGAATTAAAGCTGCAACCTTCTATTTTTAAGAAACAATTGCCTTTCTGGTTGATGAAACCTGTCGTCCCATCAGGTAACAGACGTGACCAGGAAAGAGAAAAGCAATAATGAGTCAATCCAAGCTGTTTGATACATTTCAAATCTTCCTCCCACAGAGTGTAGCTGCCACAAGCTACATCACCAGTCTGGTTCTTGAAAACTCGATCTCCTCCCTGATGGGTGAATATGTCCCAGACATTAGGGCCCTTTCCATCTGCATTCCAGCCTCCTGCTTGAAAAAAACAAAAAAACTTGGTCATTACACTTTTGACATCAAAAGACATATGTTGCAAGTAAATAATTTATCACAAAGTAGGTGAAAATCCCTGAAAATCCCATGGGCAAATTGAGATGTATTCCCTACCCACTCTTTATATTATTTAAAGTAACTAGGAACTTTCAAGCATTAATATACATTTGCATAAGGTTTTGCATTTATTCATACTTTTACTTACTGTTAATTATTTGAAAATTCAGTTTTAAAAAACATTCAGACTTCTAACACTCTTTATACTTTCTTAGCCAAAAATCAGATGTTTGCCACTCTTGAGATACCACAGGTTTTCACAAAGGGCATTTTCTAATGCAACTGCCATCCATAAATGTAAAAGATCAGTCCATATCAAAGAAAGCCTTTAGGGTATGAGAAATACATCCAACAAATAGGCACTTATGGCTTTCAGGATGTCCTTTGAAAATCTTGACAGTTTGTTAAAAAGAAAGGAATGCCATTATGAGCCATGGCCCTAGGCATATACAAACTGAATTAATAACACAGCTCTACAAAACTTCTGCTTTTTGTTTAGCCAGACATTCACAGAAATTAATTTTGAATGTTCAAAAGCACTGCACCATTTCCCCCAAACTTTCAGAGTTTTAGGATATTTCTTCACAATTCTAAAATTGAGATACASGGATTACCATTAAAATATTCAAAATTTAGCTGTTGTCTGAGATCTAACAACATATAATATTTGAGTCTAACAAATACACCTCTCTTCATTCAAGTTTCTTTGTCTTTCCTGAGCAATGCTATAGCTGAAGAAAAGGTTCCTTTTTTTTTTTTTTTTTTTTTTTTGTGGAGAGCTCTATAAACTTAGCACTCTTGGTAAACCCCTGTAAAGTGTGATTTAATCATAAAGTTGCAATTAACCTCAAAAGGGCCAACTTCATTTACCTCCATGATCTTTCAGAGTCCCAGTGAATGCATTGTTTCAGCGTTATTCTTTAAAAACTARAATGACAATGTGTTAAAATTATGTATAAATTAAATATCAGTTGGGTTATAAGATTAATAACTATATAATAGCCACATATCAATCCTCAATAAAAGTGTTTTAATAATCAATTAGTATCATAGAAATTAGAGATGGAGGTCATTGAGTCCATCCCCTGCCAATGTAAGATTGCTCCCTTAAGTATATTCAGTACTTAATAGACATCTGTCTTATTAAATCTAAGTTTAATGCAAGGTTAAGCATATTGAAGACACTTAATTTAAAGCATTACTAAAATCTGTAATATCATTTCTATAACCTAGCTTTTCAGAGATCATTGTCACATTTCAYGGTCTTTMCAGAATTTTATTGCAGCACATGAAYGCCCATACATCTACATTTGGTTGGTCAGTAAATTARATTTTACATGGGACAACCTTCAAAGTAGGTCAAATTTTAGATCCAGACAGTTTGAGTTTTTCTTAATCTCAGATTTTATGATAGATGTGGTGCTCTGTCTGTACTCTCCTCAGAAAAATACAATACTACAAGTTTTGTAGTWGTATCCTGCTTCAAATTTCAAACATGACTGCTGAAATAAATAGTCATCTGAGAGAAGTGCAGGAAATAACAAATAACAGTAATTCTTTGATGGTACCTAGAATTTTGAAGCCTTTAAGAGCAGGCTTCCTGCACCATATTGATTCAATACAGGTCTTTTTTCAGTACAGTTGGAATGAAGAGACACAAAAGCTGCAGTACCAGGCAGTTAACACACCTTCGGTTAAGAATTGTCATCAGTAGCAGAGGCTGAATGATCCCTCTTCTCGTCTGCCTTCCTCCAGCAAAGGAAGTGGGAGGGAGGAGGAGAAGCATTAGAATTTCAGCAGTCTAACAGTACCACTCCAGTGGTCATCAGCCACTGTGAAGCCTTGAGCGGGGCTGCAGCAAACAGACCCACTTTCAAACATTCCTGACACTGTTCAAAGAGACTTCTCTGTACAGCATCCAGCATCTGAGCCGCCTGATAAAGTGTAGGAAGGAGTCCAGCTGAGGCAACAGAAAGCCCTAGGTACACTAACACATCCTGCTGAGCCACAATCAGTCTGCAGAGAGCTCTGCTCCGCTTCAATGAACCAAGCCTGCCCCTCTAAGCTTGCTCAGAAACTCCCATGCCAGACAGCACTCCACAGTGTAGGCATAACTGGAGTTCTAGTGAGCTTTGGGGCCAGGAATGAACAGTGATGAGGAACTGATTTTACATTTAAAATACTTAGGTGTGAATTGAATACCAAATCACTACATGACATGCCATCAAATTAATAGTATAAATTATTATGATACATGTCCCCCATACTCTGCAATTATTATAACAGAATGAAATGTAATGCTTTTCCAACTAGTGAAGCTCCTAAAACAGGAATATTACTGATCAGAGTATTTAAGTTYTCATGTACTTTTCCAAGTACACTTTTCCTCCAATTCAGCTGTCCTTTAACCTTTGGAAGTGAAATTTTCTTGACCCAGTCTCTGACCAAAAAGTATGATTTTGTTTGAATTGATGCAGTTCCATTATTTGGCATATGAAAGAAGTGAAGGAACCACTTTACCATTACAAGAATTTTTTGCAACTTTTCCCAAAAAACTAAAAAAAGAAGAAAAAAAAGTCGAGCAGAGAGTTGAAATTTAGCATAGAAATGGCCCTCAGTAAGAAGAAGTGCTTTTGAATGTTCTGGTGCAAATTGATTTTGATTTGACTGAGTCATGAACCTTTGAAATCTGCACTTTGAGCATGCAGAGTACAATTGGTATGATTTTTTAGCTCTTTGAAATATACAGAGTGGAGAAGGTTGTGCTGTGCATAAATACATAGCTGACAGTAAAAAATAAAGTAGCCTGTCAGCTCATGCCTCTTCCACTGTGTATCTTGTGATACGCACAGCAACTGAGTTTGGACTCAACAAGAACTCTTGCTTCAGTCACGATGCCTCTAAGTMGAAGCTGCACAGCCTCTGAAGCTTTCAGGAGAAGGAATTCCCTGTTGAGTTTCTTACTTCTACAGGAAAAGGGTCATTTGAGTAGTGTCTAGACCATATTATAGATTTTTTTTTTATGTTTTCCCCACTCAGAAGCCTTAAGAAAGTTCATTAAAAATACATTAAGAGAACATTAAAGTTGCACATCTAGCCACTCAAAGGGCAGGAAATTATAATGCACACACAATTCACATTTTAAAAATTAGTTAGAAGAACTATGTGCATTGCTGGACTGGAGTTAGAATCTGGCCCAGAATATTGATTTCCTGGGAACTGTGAGCTGTGCAGTCTATTAGCTCAAGTGAACTGAGCTCGTTAAAAGGTACTGAGCATGGGCAAGTACTCTCAATTTCAGCAATAACCAAGAACTAAAGCCTACATCCTCAAAGACAATTTAGAATCTACAACTCCCATTTAGGTACTGAAATCAATGGGAGTTAAGTGCCTGTACGCTGCAGGGTATAATATGAGAAAATCAGGTCTATATGTATTTTGGAGGTTTATAAAGACACATTTCTGAAAGGATAAAGTTTGGAGGGGCCATGGCTGTAGCTGTCCCTGTGTTTATGTGTTTACATTTCCTAATCTGCAACACATTTTCATATTGTGCTGGGCAAATCCCTTCATCAGTCCCTCTATTCAGCTGGGAACATGACACACGTCCCTTGGGGGAACAGCCTCCATAAGTCCAACTGTTAACCTCTCCATTAATTTTTTTTCATAATCTTTGGAGATGAGTTCCTTACTGAAGACTTCTTGTGAGTACAAGCATCTGCCGAGGTAGTTCTCCCATTCAGTTTCAAAACAGCTGATAGCAACTTAYTTGAACTAGCTCTACAGAAAGGATATACACAAGAAGTAGATGAGAAAATTACTTATAACTGCTTCCTCCCCCCTACCCCACTAACTAGCTCCATTTCCATTACCAAGCCGTATTTCTGGGATTTGAAATATCTTTTACCTTCTTCTTACTCCTCAAGCAAGTCAGAAGTGTTTAAACAGAAGTGCTACATGGATTTGCATCAGAAGCAGTGTCTMCATAACAAGGCAAAGATCAAACACTCTCCCTTCCTGGATCCAGACTTTTTGTTCACTTAAAACTTCTTTRACACTTTGATAGCTAGAAATTGATACCTTCAATTTGACATGCTGCTGTAGCTGCACCCCAAGCAAATCCAACTGGAAAAGCAATATCCTCCAGCACCAGCTGCAGAGGACAGGTGAATACACAGCATTATGTGTGCTGTGRAGATGTTGATTTCTTTGCAGACAACACTTCCCGGCTTGATCACTCTTCCACTTGTTACAAGCAGATTCTATATGGAAGACAAAAATAAACCCTGTGCAGCTTCACACACGAAGGGTAAGGCATGCACTTTGCATATCTTGGGATTAAAGTGGAGAGGTTCAGTCAACTACCAGTGAAAGTGGAAAAGGCAGCAGTGGAAAGGACTAAGGTGGTCATGGTGAAAAGGCTCCTCCTAGTACAAAGAATTAATGCACAAACCAGATCCATCATTCCCTTCATTTGTCTCTCACCTCCCATCTCCCATGCAGACATCTTTGTGGACCCTCTGTTCAACATAATTACTTTAGCCACCAGACAAAAAAATAATTTCCACCTCTTTAAAGTTAGCTTTAAAAACCAGCAGCCCCTTTTCTTTTCTGGCATCAAAATTAATTTTTTTTTCTCTTCCAACACCAAGAAAACTTGGCTGTAGTAGCTGAAAAAGGATGTTTTTGCCATTACACGTTTTGCAGTGGAAACCAATGAGTAGACGAGCAAGATTTGTATGGGAGTACAGATAGAGCAGCTATCTTTCTCCTTCTTTAAAACCCCATGGATGCTCRTTTTTTTAGAGCAGCAATGACAACCTTATGGCATGTGTGCCAGAATCAGCATCTGCAAAACAGCCCCCAGGTCTCTTCCTCTACCTTCTGTCAATGCCGTTACTGCTCTCTTGTCAGCAGACTGAAGAGGGAGCAGCAGCAGGAGGAGARTCAGGTAACAAGTGGGATGGGTTGAAAGTAGTTTACTGCCCCTCTCCAGAAAACTGCAACACCTGGCACACTAGATGGCACTACTGCAATTTTTTTTTTTTTAACTTACTGGCGCTTTCCCCCCATTTATTATAACACTGCATCCACACTGCTTTTGCTGAGGTCAGTATTGGCACATACTGGACTGCTATGATACATGATCACTATTCCTCTTTACTCCACTTACACTCACTTGATTTTAAAATCTTTCTGGGTGAGGACCTACTTCTGCAAAGCATTATACATGTAACTGACATTTTCTTTGCTAATGAAAATAAGAAACCTTACTACACTCAGGAAAGCCAGTAATACAGTCAGTGCACATACTTTTGCCAAGAATGCACACAATAAAAGAATCAAGTTCTTAGAAAAAAATAAATTCCTTTGTAAAGACACAGGGAAGCTGATTTCATTCCAAAATGAATATTGCAGAACCAGACAGTGCAGATGCAATRCAAAATAAATTGGGCTTTCACAGCAGGCATGTATTTCCTCAAGTGTCTTTCAGAGGAAAGGTAAAAGCCCCTTGAGTACAAAGGAACAAAGGGGGAAATGAGGCACAACATACCAATTTGTTCCCAAAACACATGCTGACACATGGTCTAGGCAAACACACATATCCTTCATGTGTATTACACAGATGATCAAAAATTGATAAAATGAACTTGTCAATGTTCTCTTGCTGATACAGCATCCTCAGGCTTTCATCTACAAGATAAGAACAGTTAACAGTAATCTCACCAGAGCCACCTTAAATCATGATTGATAAGTATTAATGGACCAGAGTAATAATGCTYATTTTTTATGTCATTAAAGGTTACTGGTAGGCACCTTTGAAAGTGTAAGTAACATTAAATCTTTTCCCTGAGAATAATACAATTCAATTTCACAGGATATATAATAAATATGTAACTCRATAATAGGGGGAGAGGAGCAAACAGGTTATGGCAACAATAAAAATCCAATTTAAAGTTTTATAAAAATGCTTAGGCATAAAGACAAGGCTAAAAAGTGCCACTGCTGATTCCCTATCAGGAATCAACAGAGATGGGTTTTGATAGAGATTGAGTAGGAGGAAGACATTTCATAAGCAGTCTGGGGGAGAGTGAACAAAATTTGTCTCAGAGGTTAAGAYAGATTCCCAGTAATGAGATAACAGGTTATGTCAAATAAGTAGGCAGATTCTGAAAGATGCAGGGCTTCAAAATTCAGAGAAGRTATACTGATAGAAATTAAGATCAAACTTTTCTGGCAACCCAGTTTCTGCATTTTTGATTCCACTTCTGATATGTATTTCTGGATTTATAGCCCACTCATTACTGCAGTGGTGTGACTTGAAATGACATCTTCATTAGACCCACTCCATGGCTTCTAGGATGCACCCACCTTCTTACTCTGATAATTTTCCCAACATCTAACAAATAATCTGGCCCCATTGTGAATTTCAGTATTTCACTGTCCCACTGTTTTGTTCACTACATACAGGTGAAAAACTTTAGGAGAACTATTAAGCTCTATCTAGAGGCAACATTTTTCCAGACTACATTTAAGGCCTTTACATTTGCACTGGCACATATATAACCAAATGAGCTCAAGCCAAGTATTCATAAGAAAAAACAAACAGTATCTAAATGTACTTGGACAAAGATTTTTTTTTTTTTGTCAAGTCAAGAAAAAGCAGGAGTAATTGGCCCTGATAATAAGGGTTAGCAATTAACTTTACAAAATGCAAGATGTTTTATTAAGAGGAGATAGACTTTGGTGTTGGACTTAAAGTCATGTGGGGTTAGTTATTATCAGAGGAATTGTATCTTAAAAGGAGATTTTCCTGACTGAATTGATGTTTCCTATTATAAATATCCTATTCCTATTATTAATAGTATTTACTGTAGAGTTTAGAAATAAAATTTTGAAGTGGTGGTGAAAATTAAAATCTTGTTCCTGAAATTTTACAGCAATTCATGCAGTAGAAACATATACYTTCTTTGGAAGCAAGACTCTATGTCTGTGAAACAGCCAAATATAGAAGTTCATATCTTATGTGAGTTCTCTTTGTTATTGCTACTCATGAATTTAGCTTCTCCCTCTGGCAACATAATAGAGCAGCTATKGAGAAACAAATTTACTAAAATACTTTGAAGTCTGTCAGAAAAATTTCTTTTTTTAATAATAATACAAAATTAATGAATAGAGAGCAGAAGATACACTGTCATTTGTCTGACTTTTAGCCATATACTGTTTTCTTTAAGGTATTTTAGCACTGGGCTTCAGGTTCTCAGTWAGGTTATGGAGACACCATACTATCTTACACCGTGGCTGCAGTAGAGAACTCATAACTTTGATACTCTAAATTCAGCCTTAATTAGAAGCCTCTCCTGCATTGTTGATTAGCCTTTCTTCTCCCATCACCAATGTGTCAAAATTCTGTTCCCAAACTTAAATCAAATTGGAAATGAACTATCATGTTGACTGAAATGAAGGGTGATGACAAACAATGAAGGGTAATGATAAACAATAACTTTGAAGGGAGGCATTTAGTGCAGTACACAAAGATTAGTATTACTTCTGATCTCATTTAATAGCTTCAATAATGAGCTAGAAGAGGGAGTAAATGGTACATTAATGAAATCTGCAGATCTATTAAACTAGGAGGAGCTGAGCACACTGCTGAAAATGGAGAAATAATTCAAGGGTTCTTGGGAAGATTAGAAACACAAGCAGAATATTGCAATGAGATTCAATTTAGAAAACAGATGAATAATATTTTGGTAAAAAATCAACAGATGGTAACAGGTAAAAATCTGGAGAGCAGTAATGCTGGAAGATATATAAAATTAGAAACATCAGGAAAACTAGGCAGAATTCTGTAACTGAGCAGTAGGTATCAACTGTGAAATTTGGGCAAAACTATTAAAGAATAAGTAAACAAGTAATGACTCATCTTAAAGCAGCTCTACAACCATCAGTTCTCTTCTGTGTATAGCATGGGCACTGGAAAAACAGACTATCAGTCAGATGGTTAGAGATTTTACAGCTACAGGACTTTTTCCTGGAAGAAAACTTAGAATTAAGCCAGTCATATAATACTGTTGTCCTTCATAAAGTGACTGACATAACAGTGAGCCACTGGCTAAAAAAAAACAAAAGAAAGCCTGAGATTGAAGAAATAAAACATTCTCCCACTGCTTCTGGTAATTGCATCATGCAGCTTGAATTTTTTGATACTCTGGAGGAAACTGCCAAWGGATTGCCAGCTGCTGTGAGCTTTCCAATACCAGATATATGTGCACAATATCTTGGACACCTGAAGCTAGTTGTGAGCAAGTCAGCTGCATTTGGAGAGCTCACACAAATTAATCTTGCTGGGAATAACTCTACACAAACTATAGTGGAGGGCCAAACTAGCCTTACATCACTCCCTGAACCAGAAAAAGTCTCAGCAATTCAGCACTGCAACAACATTAGGATGTATAGTAAGTTTGTAAAGTGATATTCCACGTTGGCCATCAGTCTTCAGAAGTCCTTGATAGTTCTTGGATGTTGAAGGCAATTGTCCTTTATTGCTGAGTGCCTCCATACAGTATTTTTAAGTGGRCTTGTCTGCTCAGGAGTTTGTCATTGTCACTGTATTGTGACACAACACTGAGTGCACAGAGCAGGGCGTTGATCCACAGCTTTAAATTTGCACACTTCAGTAGAAAACCTGGCAAAAGTACTTTCAYGTAAAACCATGCTCTATTCATTTATATCTTGGCATGTCCTGCTGTTCCATAATTCTGGATCAGTCCTCTTTTAGGTGAACAAGCTTAAAAACAAGGAGCCATCATGCAAAAATATCAGGATAAAAAAGGGAAGAGAGACATATATGAAAAACAACACAAAAAATACCAGAAGTACAGGCAGGCCCTCTGATCCCTTGTGAATGCACTCTGTTTGCTGAGACAGCACCCTTTCACTGGTRTTTCAGGGAGAGCTGTCTAAATTTTCCAGAAACTGAGAATTTCAAGATGTGTGCAGAGCTACCTACTGGCAAACAAGCTTAAAATGATTTTGCCAGGAAAATATCTGCTGCAACTTATCAGTTYGGCTGCAACTGGTTATAAAGACACATCGGAATGATTTTAGCTAAACTTGTTAACATTTTTAAAATAGAAGACAAAATCTTACATGTTTGAAAGTGGCACAATTTCCCTATTTATGCCGTGAATCCATAGGCTATTTTGCTACACAGTTAAATCTTCAAAATCATGTACATAGMATCTTCACTGCACATACTTAGTTCTGCTTTAAAATCAGTATGTCTCATGTTTTACACTACATATACTTCAAAATCCCAGCAACTTATCCTCTGGAGCATAATTAAGTGCCCATAACAAAAAGTCAAATTTGGCTCATTTGAAAATATAGGTCCAGTATCTGTTCTGCTGTTTCTGAAATTTCTCCCATCTTAAYAGGTAAATCATATTTACCCTTAGAAATTTGTTGTATTACTTGGTTTTTATTGCTGAAATATTATATATCTGATGTCTATATTATTCTTCCATTCTAACACTCACAGCTTATATATTTCCTAGCACAGGAATGTTTTTTCTTTCTTCTGGCCCCACATGCCATCAACAAGATATTTGCTGATATCACATGGTGGAGGAGGGTGGTGTCAAAACATTGCCGGATTGTTTAAATGCTTACAGGCACAATATCCATGGAAAWCACTAATCAGAGCCAAACAAATTTGAAAGAAAACTGACATTTGTGAAAATACRTGGCTGAATAAATATTGGTGCTGCAACATGATGGAAAGCCKAAAAAGCTGGTGCAAGTACCAGGCRCCAGAGAATATACTTGAAGGAGACATTACACATGCTGGTACTAAGGGAAATGCTTTAAAAACATGCATAAGRCCACAAAAAAGCAAAAATCAACACCGTCAGATAAACCTGTTTCTAAAACTGAATTATCACAGAAACAATTTTTTTTTCATTTATATGCAGATTTTTCTCACTAAAACATTAATAACCTAAAATTTCTCAACTATTTTTACTGCTCTTTTTTTTTTCTTTAAGGTTTGGGTTGTGGGGTTGTTGTTTGTTTGTTTGGTGTTTTTTTTAAATTTTTATTTATTTTAGCACAATCATAGAATAAACTGGGAAAGGATTCTACCCAGACCAATTTTATATCTGGGATATATTGACAAAACAAAATTATATCAATATTTGTAATATGCATAAAGTCCTGCTGAGTCCTACTATTTGTTTTCAGAGCTAGCTTGAAATAGTGCAAGTAGTTTATACAGCACTGAAACTGTATCTTTCATTTTCTTTTTCTTCCAGAAATGTCGTTTCTCAAGTCACTGACTATGACTAATGACATTGACTATGACTTCAGCAAATATGCTTGAAAAGCTTCTTCCACCCGTCAGGATTAAGAAATCCCATTATATTAGTGCATTTACATAAAATTCACTTCCCTGTATCAGCAATACAGAACCATCTACTATTAAATGGCAGCACACTACAAGAGACAGTASTTGATATTACTTTTCAAAAGATTTGTGCTACACCATTATCCTGTAAATATTTTTTCCTTTTGCAAGAAATAGTAYCCATTGTACTCCTTTTCATCCTGCAAAATAGTAGTGAGCACTATGGCTTGCACCTGGAAAAGGAGATATACAACAGYACTTTAATTTGACAAAGTAATTCAAATACCTATTTGAAATTCAGTAAACATGGGTTATTTTTCAAACAACTTGAGTTTTATGCATACACACACACACACACACACATATATATATATATACACACATGTATATAGTCTTCCAAACAGTATTAGAGATGTGCAGTGATATGTCAGGACAATGTTATTCTGGAAATATCACAAAACATGTACCTGACCCTGAGGTTATCCTAATAGAATAAAATGAAAAAAAAAAACAAAAAACAAACCAAACAAAAAAAATAGAATTGTTTAACACAGCTTTCTGTTTCTTGATATCAACACATAAAATAAAAAAAATATTAAAGGGTACAGTAGGCATAATGARGCAGCACTGACCTTTTTACCATCACAGAGGTTGTTTCCTTAATAAGGAAGTCACATAGATAAATACTGTGTCTCATTCAATTTAAGCACTTTATATCTTCCCTCATATTTTAGCTTGGCRCAGAGTAAACTGAACTATGACATAATGTAGATGAAATAATACACATTTTTCTTCTTCTGACAAAAAAATTCAGAATTTTGTTATCACACAACAGAAAAAAAAGTGGATTTTGGGGGTAAACAATTCTATTTTTAGATCAAGATCCTTTGATTCTCTCTCAATTGTAATTCAGACTGAACTAATGAATAGACATAGTAATGGTTGTTGTATGAAAGCTTTTGGCTGCTGAGTGATCAATATCCCATAGGAGGCARCAGTTAGAGCTCTGAGGATGTGGATATTTAGCACAGACCCAGAGTGAGCTCTTAGAAATGTTTCTGGTTCCTCACATTCACATGGAGGTTGTAGAAAAAATTGTATTTATGCAACTAAAAGACTACATCATGATCTATGGCATAGATTGGAGTAYGGAACAAAGGCAACCTTTTGTTTTCTAGCCTTTGAAAAGCAGAATTTGGGAATTACCACTATTTAGCAGAACACATATAGCAGCTTATTAAATGTATTTAAAATCTGTCCAATGGTGGTGCTACTACCCACATCACTCTCCTGTCAGTCTGAGTCAGGGCAAGAAGCTGTAGAAATTGGAACCTGTTAACTTTTATGTGGACCTTGTCATTGCTTGCAGTTATTTGTTTCCTTGCCAAAGAGTGACTAACTTTATGTTGAGTTCCAAGTTCTCCAGCAGAGTCTACTCTACTGATTACCAATTATTTTATACTCTGTTTCTGGCCCTTATTCATTATTTTAGTCTCAGTTTTGTTTTGGTTTGTGTTTTGTGGCTTTTTTTAAAAACGATCTTTGGCAGTAGCAGGAGAATGACAGGGGAACTTTTGTTGGGCCTCCAAATTCCAGCATGGAGCCTGCTCCAGATCTGTAGAAGCAGCCCAATCCAGTTAATGAAAAGATGATGGGGGCTGAAGCATTCTCAAAGCAGACAGAATCTTTGGCAGATTACACAACCAAACGATAACAAGTTCTCCACTGACCTTATGTAAACGTGTATTTCTTCCCCAAGGCTTACACTGGGTCCAAATTTATGGAAGCTTAATAAATTCCATAAAGAAGGGCACGAGAGGTAAGCTGACAAGCATGTGTCATTGGTGTCCCAATTTTGATTCACTCCTCAGTCAGTGCTTAGAGTGCTGAAGAGCTATCTTGTTTCCTTTCCGCAGAAATCTCATGCTTTAGACACCTCTGATCCATACCACCCATAGAATTTTGAGACTGAAAAGGAAAAGGCAGCTGGCCTTGTGACCTGAAACAATGAAGAATAGATGCAATGGTTATTAGACATCTTAAATGAATTATGTGCAAGGCTCCAGTTCTTRTTTAGCCTGAGACAGGTTAGAATATGCATTTCTCAATAACCAGATGAGTGTCTTAAGCAGCACATATTGGTTATCCTGTGCTGAACCACAAAATTCCTTTTTCTTTTTTTTCCTTGGAATCCTGGCTATCTTTTTGATTAAAAAATGTATCATAATGCTACATTCTGACAAAGTATCTTGGTTCTAAATCTCAGTTTTCAACAGTAAGGAAAAAAAAAATTAAAATACATTGTAATTCCTTTTCARTCTTCATCTTTCCATGCTCACTGTTTTCCTCCTTTCAACATCTTAGTCTGGAATTCCCCAGAGTACAGTAGAAAAAATGCAAATTACATCACACTTCCACAAGCAGAATACCCAAAGGTTTCCATTTTGGACACTATATGGACACAGGCTCTACAAACAAAACCAGCAAAAGCTTTCCATTAGTCATTGACAGTTGGATCAAGTCTTAGCTTTCACCAAAACAAAATATCTAATGAACTGGAATAAAATAAAAAAGAGGAGAAAATAACATATGAATGTTATCACAATTTTTTGTCCATCAAAATATTTTTTTTCATATGACTGTAACTGATACTTTTAAAGTTACTTTTGCAGTCTTCTTTCAACATGGCTGAACTTCCACTATTTCATGGGATGCTAATAGGTATTGCAAGAGGGATTTGGATTTTTTTATTTTACCCTCCTTCTCCTATTCAAGATTAGTCAAGTCCTCATGCTATATATAAGATTTCTGAGGGTTTCCTCAAGGCTGCAGGTTCAGTATTTTTCCTGCAGTTACAGAACACAGCCCTGGACTGATGCCTAGAACAGATCCAAGATTTGCATCTTTCATCATGCTTTGTGCTATTGGTTATAGAGCTTACCACTGTTATCCAGCTGGATTAGTGCCTTAACCATACCTTAACTATTCAAAGAGAAGGTTTAAAATGAACAATATCTTGGTTCTCCTATGATAGTTCAGTGAGAATGTCAGCATAATGGCAGGGTGGGAACACTTTCTTAAGAGAAGATCTTGTGATTATCATAACTTCTGTTTATCACTATACCTGTTTATTACCCTGGAATACTTTATAGCCATTAATTTCTGTAGGCACTGGTTTGTTCTCTATTTAAAAATAAGGTGATACTAATTCAAAACTTTTTCATTTTTTTTCCCTTGAATGTGCTGAGTTTTCAAATCAAAGATGTTCACAGATGACACAATGGAAGGAGAACACAATACATTGGGAATAACACTGTCAAAAGACAAAGAATCCTTAAACAAACAAAAAAGTATGTTCATACCAATTGTTTCCTGCCACAATACTGGAAGCATTCAGTGCAAAAACATTATCATGCTGTTATGCACAGATCTTTCTCTGTCCCTGGAAAGACACTACACAGGAGAAAAGAGCCCTTARTGAAAAGAGAAATGATTTCTCAAAAGCCACACAAAAGATCAATATCAGGATTAGGAAAACATTTAGATCTTTCATCAGGCACATGTCCTTTCCAGAGGACAATACCTATCTGTACCTTCTYACATCTACTGCAGAATTATCTGGCACGGAGCACATTTCTGAAAAGCTAAGGAAACACGCAGATAGATGTTTACTTTACAATATAGAACTATAAAAATGGAAAGCTGGAAGTTTTTTGTTAGCTTTAATTGTATTTCATATTGAGGTATACATTTAAAGCAAATACACAGTTCTGCTTTGTTCTGGCAAACAGAATTCATGTCTTTTGGAATGTGCAACAGAATTTGGAACTTCGTATATTCCTTCAAAAAACTGACATTAMCAGAGCTTTGCAACTGAAATGTTAAAATGTCAGAAACAAGACCTGAAACCCAAAATCACGTATCTCAGCTCTGCCCTTCTCTGCAGTAACCTGCATGTACTGCTGAGTGGATGCTGAAATATATCTTTTCATCCATAACTTTGCAATAGCAATTTTCCTGTAYTAAATTTACTTTGTATCTTAAAAGTTTAAAGTTGAACGATTGCCTATTAAAGTCAATACTACAGAATCTCAGCTCTGTGGAGAAGAAATATTAAAGGCATGTGTTCAGTACACAACCAACTAAAATATGAACAYTGTAATGACATTAGAGATTACCTTTTTATCATTCAAATTTTTCCTGTGAATCTGGAAGGGAATGAGGTGATTTCATAAAAGACATAATTATAGCTGCTTTTTAAGAGAGTTATGATCACAATCTACTGAGAAGATGGATAAGTATTTGACTATGGGACTAGAATTTAACAGAAGTGGCAAACCTACCTGAGCAAAATAGCTTTTCCATTAGACAGCATCAAAAAACTTTTCCATTGTGGCTTATCTCTGTCACTGCCCACCTATAGCACTTGAAAATTTATCCTCTTAACAATCATTAAAGCTTGAATAATACGTTTGCACAATTAAGGAAACATTTGTTTAAGGATGGAAAATGCAAAAAAAAATTGTTTGGTCATTTGACCATAATTCAGGGAATTCTATGGAGCAAAGCCATTATCCCAYTCACAGCATTTGATACTTGTAACCTCCCATGAGTTCACTCATTCWCTTAGGCAGGCACTTCTCCAGGCACTGTGTCTCTACATTCCTTGACCATAGTGCAATCTCTCCTGGGTCTTGTCTCCCATGCAATGTCACTGCATCATTTAGTGAGATAAATGCTTATACATACTTATTCTGAGACAGGAACCACATCAAGAGGGGGAGGARATAATTCAATTTTCCAAACATTGGCAATTTCATAATTTCATTTGTTTCTTAAARCTCTGTTTCTTTCCACACAAGGTCCATACCATTTAAAAAGAAAGACAGCTTGGATAATCTGTATAAGTCTATCAAATAGAAACAGACTGGTAAAAAAAGAACATATCTATATTAAGTGTTCTCTAAGATAAATTTCAAAGTCTTCAGGTATGAGTCTTGCTTAAAGCTCTGTAAGAAAAAAATCCACAACCCTTTATGTAAGGAAAAGCAAATGCTACATGACTTAAGATCACAAAACTGGATGATTTTTTTTTTATCAAACTTAATAAGTGAACCAGGATAAAACTGACCTTTGGTCAATGATCATATCTGAGAAATTTCAGCTGTGAAGGTGAAAGCTTGACAAAGTCATAAATAGCTGAAAAGGACAGAAAGGAAACATTTWAAAACTCCATAAATGTCACTATGCTCTCCGTCTGGAACTATTGCTAGTATTTGTACAATGCAGTGCAAGCAGCAGACTAAGGTGATCAATAAAACAACAATATGTCTTAAAATCTGCCTTTAAAAAGAGGAAAAGTGTAATGAAGATTAGATATGAGTTCATGGATCACTCAGAACACCACATACAAAAGAGCAAGACAAAGAAGAAAAGAAAGTCTTGTTTAGCCAGCTTCAGTTTCTTGCTGGACTGACCTTTGAACCACTAAGTCATCAGTTTCCAAACACCCAGTTTTACTGGCCAATTACTCAGCAGAACATGACATGATCAATGATCTGAAAGTTTTCAGCTGGTTGTATTGATCAAATATATAAACAAAACACAACTGTCAGCTGCTTTGAGTTTACTGCTGATGAAGTGATGTTTAAAACAATTAATGAATTAATGCTCAAACAGATAAAAAAAAAACCTTAGCTGCTATAAAAGAGCAAAAATGTTTACCACTCAATTAATTTGCTTTATAATTGATTTTTTTAATTGTTTGACTGGSAAAACAGAAGTGTGATCTATAATTACCAGCTACCTATAATAGGGGGTGTTTTTTTTGGCTTTTTTTGGATTTATGTTAATTATTTTTAAAGTAAAGGAAGCAGGATTGCTGGTGCTGCCAAACCCTTTTCAAATTATTGGTGCTAAAAAAATAAATATCAGAATATGCAAATTATCACAAAATGTGAAGGTTGATTACTTTTTGTAAAAAAAYAGGCAGATGAGCAAATGCTATGAAATGTTGAGGCAGGGCTGGGGAACACAAAGGAGTTATGGTAAACTAATGAGCTTCCAGGTGTTGGCTGAGCTTGGGTAGCTCATAATATTTGCACTCTTAGCCTGGAGCAAATCTAAAACAAAAGGTGTTGGATAAACCTTCAGAGAAAGCACCCTCTGTTAGCAGGACTGGCCCCAAAGAAGAGTCAAAGTTTGCAAAGGCACACCACTTTATGAAGAACAACTTACTTCACTCCTCCTTGACCTACTCTGAAAATAGGAACAATTTCTACTTTTAAAGGCAGTAATTTAATTTCCCTCTGACAGCAACAGAATGATCCAGGACGCTGTACTTTCTTTTCAGAAGTGTCTATAAAACAGAGGTTGCTTTCAAAAAGAGACTTGGAGTCAAATTCATTATTGGTCTTCTGGAAAATGTAATTTATGTCCTGCTTAGCCAGGTAAGATGGGAAGCAATCTAACTGTTAAAAAATAAGGAGCTGAGTTAAAGAAAATGGAAGGTGAAAGAATTAAGCATGAAAAGAATACTATTTAAGGAAAGGGTGGAAACTGAGAGATTAACTTACTGTTAGTTCCATTTTATCTCTTGTAAGTACATTTTTTAATTCTTTAAATCGAAGTTCTTCTGCTCTATGTCTATTGCCATTATTTCCCTGGAATGGAAAATGTCTGTTTTGTTCTGCAAGTGCATGTTAGAAATCTTGTGCTATTAGAAGATGGTGCCAATGTTAACTAYTATACAAAGGATTAAATCTTAACTAAGTAGTATTAAAAAGTGACTCTATAAACCTTTAGGTTATTGGTACTTAAAGATTTTTCAAAGAAAAGAAGACCAATATGAGGGATTAATAGTTAAGGTTATGCAAAATCCACTTAATCAGCATGGCTAATTTTAGCTTTAACTAAAGCTGCTGGCAACTGTGTATTTTGCTTTGGGGCTTTACTTTTGAAGAGAGYGATGAATACATTTTTGAGGTAAATTTATCTTAACTGAAAGTCTACCTAATGCTCTTTAATTGCTGAAAAAGTGATTTTAATAGCATTTGCATTTAGGAGAGGAAGAAGATCTTCAGCTGTGCATCTTTAAGACCCTAAAATAAGCATTTTATTTTCACATTTATATAATATACTGCTGGACTATAAAACAGGTGAATTTTTTAAACAATATGGTTATCAACATGGGCATTGCTTATGAAGAAATAATTGCTCTCCTAATAGTACACACTCTGTTCAGTAAAGAGCCAAGGAAAACCGGAGCATACTCTGAAGATACGAACACAATGATTTGCCAAACTATCTAGAGCACAAATGCTGAGAATGAGGGTCTTTCACTGGCAAATGCTACCTAAGCAAGGCAGATGCACAGTGTCATCTCAAGCAGCCCAGGCATTTTAAACCAGAAACATAAACTTGCTAATACTTACAGCACTTTTACCTGGGTCCAAAGTCACAAAGGATTAGATCATTCAACATGAAGTGGATTAAATGTGGTTATGTTCTTAGCTTAAACCAAACTAAATTAATACAAACTCTATGCTTCCTTTTCTGTGAGAGTCAGATAAAATCTGACTGCATCTTAAACTGGCRGGGTAAGGTGTTGAGAAAGTAAGGGCTGGGCATTTGGTGAACTCAACTTCACAAAGCTGCCAAAAATCTTGTTGKGAGAAGCTACCCTTTACATTACAAAAATGAAGACCCATTGCCTTAATTCCAAAGTGGATGATAAAGAGCTTTATCTAGTGGAAAAAGTGGGTAAACCTAGTAAAATTAGACTATTTATTTGCAATTATGTCAAATTTAGGTAAGTGCACCTATGTTAGCACATTGCAATTATTCACACAAACAAGGTAATGTCATGTTAAAACATRTGATAAGATCCTAGCATACTAGTATAGAATAATTTATCATAAATTGAAATCCCTTTAGGTACTTTCAATACTACTTTTTTTTTAGTGTCATGAATTAATTAATTAATTCATGCAGCTTTGCTTCCCTATGCCTGCTGTCATGGCCTGAGAAGGTCATCCCACCTTCCCTTTCTCTTAGCATTTTCATGGTACTTTTTCAGTGGAACTTGTTTATCAGCTAGGATTATAAAATACTGGAAGAGATTGAGTGCAMCCAACTATGTGGGTATTCTGTGTGTGGCAATAATCAGGATTTTCAGAAGAAAGCACACAAACTCCCAGTGAGCAAATGAACTTTCTCTCAGCCTATGCTAAGGGCTGGAGAAGGCTTAGGCACTTTGTACCAAAGCTGACAATTGCATGAAATTAGGTCAGTTCACTCCATCTAAAATTAGGCAAAGTGAGTAACTGAACAAAAAGCACTTTGGGGAAACACAGAATCTCAACCTGTCAGGAGTTATGCTTTTCCTTCCAGTAGAAAATTTATACTGTAATGAAGGTTGTGATCAGCTCTGTGTACTTACAGAGGCTGAGTTTCGGCTAATTAGTCAATGTGTTAGTAGCACTGTTATTTTGATAGCAATTGTGCAAATGACTAAAGACTCACATAAATATTTGGGTTGCAAGCTTGTGCTGATCTTGGTGCTGCCATGGCCATGTATAACAGCTGYGTTATAGACTGTCTCTCCTACAGGCAGTATCTGCAAGGGCCAGTGTTACAGGCTGGTTCAGTGCTATAGGGTTTTTGCATGTCCTGGATATATGTCCCACAAGAAGACATATGTCCCCCCCATGGCCATGTTAGAAAAGCTTTCTTCCAGATTGCACCTACCAATTAGATTGACTAGACACAATGAAACTGAGATAATACATACTGTACTATTTCCCTTGGTTAAATTTCATTCAGTAATATTTTTAAAATCTTCCTGCTCCTGCCATCTAGTCATACACAGATGTTGTCTTTGATTCTTGGTTTGGATAATTGTATRGTGGCCACTGCATGGTCTTTGCTACACCTTAGAAGAAACTGTACCTCTTTGATTGGACAAAAATTATTGGTAGAGATTTGTAGGAGGTATGTCTCTGCAAATGAATTATGCTAATAATTTGGTTAAGAATCTTAAAAGTATTAACTTCCCTGGTTTTCATCGTAGACCAGAAATTGGAGTAACTATGAGCAATAAAAATCTGRGCCTGAAATTTCCTATACATCTGTATCTTGACATGTGTTACCTTGTTTTGCATTCTTACTTAGATTTATGTGACCAGATGCATTTCTGTGGGGTAGATCTGAAAAACACTTTAAAACTCTGAGRACTACTTATCTGTATGTGTTTCTACATAAATATTTATATTACAGCTTCTCAATTAAAAAAGGAAAAAATTACCCTTCCATATCTTCTAGGAAACATTCCTAAAAATGTATTTTAAGCTTTGATTAGACATCCCTATGTCAGAGGCTGTTAGGGGTTTTTTTTAAGTGAAAGTATTGCTACTTATGGATACATTTATTTAGGTGTATATATAACAAGTGGTTTTGGTTTTAGAGTAGAAGTATCTATATCTATTATAATTCACAACAARGAATTGTAAACTTTGGAGGCTATGTAAATCTCTGTACTCTTCAATGTGCTGCTTCAAAGTACCAGTGTCTAAAAAAAGGCTGACAATTACCTGGAATTTAAAAACTGGGACATTAGATAGGATGCACTATTCCCAGCAACTTTTGAAAACATGCCTGGCACATTACTTCCTCTGAAAGAAGAGGTTGTGGTGTGTGGGCTTCTTAAAATACCCTCATGSCCTGCTGAGAGTAACTTAAAAGATCTCATGTCTTCTGTTTTCACACCAGCCATGTGGGCCTCCAACAGCAGCAACTCCACAGTCACTCTTGTTTACTCCACCCATCACAAGCAAAATTTCCCCTCTGTACATTGCATGTACCCTTTATTTTCTCCTCAGTAAGCAGTACTTGCAATCTAATATGTATTTGTACGCTGCTAAAGGTTGCTGCCATTCCTTTCTATTAAGTGAACACGTCTAAGCAGAAATTGAATTATAAGGGGAAAAAAAACCCTAAATCCATCAATTTTAGTTATGTATTTTAAACTCTTAAATTTATCCCAAGACCATATTGTGATTGTACTAGTACACAGATTTGAGGTAGCATTCATYATGAGGGAAAACAAAATTACCTTCATCTTGGCATCTTTACATGTGATCCACTCCCTGAAAAAAACCCAGTGAAGTAATTTTCAACTATTTAAAATATAAGCTCATAACTTTTAACCCCAGTCTATCTAATGATATTGTATCCTTGCCCTTTTTAAAATTAACTATTCAAGTCATGTGGTACTTGACTGAAATGAGTAGGCTCACTGCTTATGAGTGCAAAGCCATTCCTGGAGAAGTCAGAAGCAATTTTGCATTTATTTCAAACTTTCATGCAATCTGGATTACACTAAGGGTCTAGAAACGACCATGGCAAAAGTTTTACTGACTAGGATTTTATTTGTGGCATATATATATATATATATATATATATATATATATTCATTATTCAAAATGAAGTCTATGTGCAGACAAAATCAACTCTTTAACAAATTATAGTATTTGCTTTTTCTTGTATAAAAGACTTTGTTCATTGCCTCTGCTTATTCTCTGTGCTCTGCATTTCAGCCTTTTTTTTTTTTTACAAGTGATGTCTCCTTTCACCATTATATTTTTATTCTAACTCTAAAATACATTTGTTGTGTTTTGTTGTCAGATTTGATTAACTGACCTGCTGATCAGGTGTGTGCTACCCATCTTAACTTGGAAAGGTTGTCTCATAAGAATCTGCAAAACGAACTTGATACTCATCCTTTAAAACTTCTGAAAATCTTCCTTTCCCCTAATTGTAATGAAAAGTCTTGACAATGAGGAGACAGTGGATGTTCCTGCTACAATTGTTGTCTGTGTCTTACAAARAGCCTTCCATTGATATCTTGGGATCTCACATCTCTATCACCTATTGCCTCTTAGCACATCAGCTTTTGGGACAAGGACAAGTTTCTACATTCTTAAAAGCCAAAACATTCCATTAGTTGTCAAAAAACATAGGTGGCCATACCTGCCAACAGCATGACTATTTTCTGTTGTAAAAATAACTAAATAATCATACAACTCTTTATTAGCTTTTATAAAGAAAACAGAGCAGAAGATCCCAAAGACATGTAGTGCCAGTAGACATMTTTTTTCACTCAGTCAAAACAAAAAGGCATAAAATTTCATGAATCCCGCGATTTTAGATGAATGGACAGAAATACCAGTCAACAGAAGCAACGTCAATAAACAAATTCSAGATAATCCTGCAGCAACCAAAGCTCTATTTAAATATGCTTTGGAATATTTAATGTATCTAAATAAAGCAACTCAGCTGTGTAGCAGAAAACTGATGCTGATGTAAGCTATTCTGGTGCTGGCATAGAATCAAAACGGCTGTCATTTTTGCTGGTCTGCTCAGTTTCTTTATTTAGGTGTTTCTAACATGAGATGCTGTTTTATGGGRGATTTTTGACTTAAGAAGAAAAATCTCTTCATGTCTAAATTRAGCTGTGTAAGATGTTTGATCATGCAAAGTGTTTTTTATCTACTCCCAGCTATCAGCTCAACTGGAAAAGTTTTTCAGAATTTGATTTATTTACCTGTATGTTCATTTTGTGCTGGTTCCATTTAATCCAACTAAACTTCTTTTTGAGAATGCCATGTGCAACCAGGATCAGTGTTTTACTAATATTGAGAAATTCTGTCGACCTCTTTTGCTCTGTGCATTCATTACTTCATCGAAGAAACCAATTAGTTTGGTTTCACTTGATTTATGYTTTTTACAAATGTGTTACCGATTTATCACTGCATTTTCTTCAACCTGTTTACATACTGATTGCTCTTGCTTTACTAATTGTTCTAGTTATTTGTCAGATATTGAAGTTAAATTTAGTGGCCTATAATTCTTCTTCATTTTTCCTCAAACCTCACTTATTCTCTTAAATTGCAATATAATTTTAGCCTCCTCTTGGGTTTCCAGAGGCAAAGAAACATAGATGGATATTAAACTGAGCACTAAGTCTATAGCACGACTAACAAAATCTAGTTTGATTAACCAATGACTTAATGGGCAAGGGAGAAAGTTCTACTTACACAGGACTAGCAAGGTGCCTACCACCCTTGGCTCACAAGACCATTAATTCCTGTACTTCTACTCTTAATTCCTGTACTTCTTGTTTTTTGGGTGTATTTCTTCAGGGTGTGAGGGACAGTGAAGTAAAATGTTGTCAGTTGTTTGTTTCGTATTTTCAGATATGAATCAACTGAGATTAAAGTTCACTGCTTCAGCCAAACTAGAGCTAGGACTACAACATCAGTGCTAAGGCTGCATAGYAAGAAATAGATGGCAAGAGCCAAAAGTTGTGTAAATCTCTGGCTTTATGTGAGCGTCACAGTTTAACCATGCTCACCACCTGAGGYCCATACAGCTGCTTGCTCACTGCCCTGGTGGAACATAGGGGAGAAAACTGGAAAGGTAAAAGAKAAACCTCATGGGCTGAGATAAAGACAGTTTAATGGAAAAGCTGCCCACACAAAAACAAGCAAGGAATYCATTCACCACTTCCCAAGGAATTCATTCACCACTTCCCATGGGCAGGCAGGTGTTTAGACACCTCCAGGAGAGCAGGGCTTCATCAAACCCTGCATATCACTCCAAATGTGTCCCACTTTCTCCTTCTCCCTGTATATTCTGAGCACAATGCCACAGGATATGGAATAACCCTTGGGTCACTTGSGATCAGCTGTCCTGGCCATGTCCCCTGCCGACTGCCATGTCCAACCTCCTCACTAATGGGGTGGAGTGAGAAAAAGATGTGATGCTRTGTAAAGACAGCTCAGYAATTGCTGAAACATCCCTGCATTTTCAGTACAGGTATATCTGGGYGTGGTATCTAGACAGCACAAAGAACGAAAGGTAAATCTATAAACTAACAGACATTTCAGTGGGCTCCCGATTCCCAGAGTGCAGTCGCAGAAAAACAAAACACATTAATTGGAAACAATGGTAAATAGGAACAAAGAAGTTATTTGGCATTGATGAGGCTAGTATTGGAAAATTGTATACAGTTTTGGCAGCTGATTCTGGGGGAGACAGGAGTTGAGAAAYTGTAGGGAGTAAAGAAGAGATCCACAGAAGGGAAAAATTTTGTATGACAGAGGTGGTTTGGCTTTAGAAAGACTGAGAGGTGATATGATTTCAGTGTATTGATACAATTCCTGCGCATTAGATAAAGACTGCTGAATCATGCCTTTATACTAGTTTTTAAAAAAGCATAACTGATTTTTAAAACAAAAGGTGAACAATCACTGGAAATAGATTACTAAAACAAGCAATGAGTTCTCTAGCTCTGGATGTTCTCAGAAATATCTTTCTAGTGAGCTTGAATCRGTTACAATCTACTGAGTTCCATATGGACTTGTGATGGCTTCTTATATGTTAGACTATATGACCGAACAGTTTCTTCTGACATTAATTTCAAGGATTCTTGAACCTTTCTCCAATGAAATATCTCAGTTCTCYTACCAAAACACTCTAATGCCAATTATTGCTTATAGCAAGGCAGTCTTCATCACGGTCTACAGGCAGTGCTATTGCAGCTTCTCACGTTTGTTGCAGAGGACAAGAAGGATAGAGTAACTTTTAGATCWTCACTATGGGGATCATGATTCATTTAAACAAGGAAAGTATTTCAAATTTTTCAATGTCACATCTGTTCCTGAGAGTCGGTCATTTTGCAAACTAGAAATAYGTAAATCCCACTGACAAATTTTGATTCACTGGTTTTAATGAACTGCTGAGTGGCCTCAGCCAATAGGGATTGCTTTTCCTACACAAATATGTGATATTTTATTATCATTATTATCTCCAGATGATGCTAATTACACTGGAAGAAAATTGGTGAGAATCTTTAATATTGCTGTTAGCAGAGAAGCTTGGCAGAWTGTGATTCACAGGTATTCAGTCACCTAGTAACTAGATTCTAAATGAAACAAACTCAGTCTTTAACACTAATTTTAATGGAAAAATATGAAGCAAAGATCAGATCTACTGGGAAAATAGGCAACCTTTTAAATTAATGTTCCCTAAGCCACAATTAATTTAGATTTAATAGGACTGTTAGTGTATGTTATATGAATACTGATTATTAAAYACTCACCAAGGATTAAAAGTTATGTAATAGATTCATAACAGTGAAATTGATATGGACCTATTGCATCGCCATAATACTCTGCAAATATGTTTTAGTATGTAGCTGATATTTGTTTAATATATAATAACYKTTTAATGAAGTCTAAATTAAATACTTGAATCTCAGKTGYCTGGGAAGTACAAAAGACAATTTGAAATATGTTTACTATGCTGTGTTATCATGATAAAATTACATTGTTTTGGGAAAAAAAAAAAAAAAGGCGAGCAGTCTGAGGGGCCTGCTTGAACAAAAAGTGTTCCCTAGATAGTTTCACTGCCAAAACTCCCATGGAAGTGCCTAGATGTCAGGATGATTAAGTACTCAAAGAGCAKGATCCAGAAATTTTGCTGATGTTGACATCAAAATGTATTGTTTCCTCCGTTTCCTTCTGTCTTGGGAAGAAAAACTTTAATGATGTATTAATTGCTATTTATTATTATGCTTCCTATTGTTCCACTTATTATGTCTTGTGATTGTTTACCAGAACTATGAATAATCCTATGGATAAAATATACTGGGAGAAAACATCAGCACAAGTCTCATTGCATATTGTTTAGACTGTAGCTTTATTTAGAAATTGAAGTGTCACAGAGATCACTTCTTTAATGATACAGCTCTGCAACCAGACAGGCAGCTATAACCTACTGCTGTGGCTCCACCTGCTGAAAGGTATGGGTGTGAGTTCAGGAGTCCCAMAGCAAGGCACAGTGCTTTTCCCATCCACTGACTGCTGTTTTTGCATCTCTGCTGTGCAATGTGTCTGTGTGCATACATGCATCTTGGGGACTCGACAGCAAGGATCCCAAGCCCTGTTTCAAAGACAACATCTTACTTATTGTCATCAGTGTGCCCATAACTCCTGCTSCACCACTGTGGGTACACATATGAGTCCAGGGGAGCTTGTTAACATCCTCCCTTTTCTGCTTTTCTGACTATTGCCCAGGCCTAGCTCAGTCTTCCAGGGTATTGTCTGAGCTGCAGTCCTGTATCAGTGTGGGACTCAGTTGTCACTTGACTCTGGCCAGTGTAGTCTGTTATACATTTGTTATCACATCAGCCTTTTCCCTCCTGTTTTTCCATCTAAATTTTCTACCTGAGTTYGAGATATCGTGCAGGGAAGAAAAAGAGAATCTTTTGCTTCAGGCAACATTATACAGCYAATAAATTTGGGACTTTTCTAGAGTTAATGTTCTGTAAAATTTAAGGTGAAAAGATTTGGGAATGAAGGAAATACTTCAAATTATTCCTCTTAAGGAAGCTTAACTTCTGAATGTTTGAATTGCTTAAGCATTCAACAGCTTTTCTTTTATATGCATTGTTCACACAACAGTGCAAATCCCCATCTGCCTACCTAGACATCACCACCACCACCTTAGAACACCATCACCTTCTTTCAAGCCATAAACACTGCTATGTTAGTAATGAAGTAGTGCAGCTTTAGTTTTCCATTATCATTTTCACCCACAATTCTGAGTGTCTGAAACATATCTACATTATAACATCTATTGAAGTATATAACAAAGTATGAAAAGAAGTAGAAGGAAAACTATTTTATTTCCATTTTCCTTAGTAGATTATTGCTTAGAAATCTGTAAATACATTAATGCTGAGTAATGTGCCTAACAGATGAATATATTTTCAAAAGGGGCTGGAATGACAGTAACACATTTTATAAAATCTTTAATGCTAGGTTGTATGAAAACTATATTTATCTCTACCTCTTCCATGCAAATATTATATTTTTATAGCTGTATTTTTTTGTGAGAAATCATGTAAGCTATACAGAAAGTCAAAATGTTCAAAATTATATGAAAGAATTATTTGAAGGCTAAATACACAAAAAGTGGTAATGAAATGTGTATGTTAAAAAGAAACCTTGTACAACATATTTTACATATTCTTGAGCAATTCACATTGCTTTTTAAAATTTATTGATGGAACTGTATTTCAAAGTCAGTGYTCCATCTACAATTATAGGCTGAAACAGCAGAAGAGGTGTGAGATTCCTGTATGAGTCTGCTGAATCCACACAGAATGGGTTTTTTTCCTTCAGTCATGGCAAAGAAAATGAAAATCAAGCATGAAAATATTCAAGGACTGACTGCCCTTTCCACAGAACTAAATCTGGTGGTATTTCAAGTTTTAATACACAATATTTCAGTGTCTAATTCTAGCTTAATTTGGGATTTATTGATAACCAAACCCAGAGATCTCTAAATAAACAGCTTGGAGAGCATTCTCCTTTTAAGCATTTCCAAAAAGTTTTCYATAAGAAGTATACAAATTAGTTCAATGAATGTTTGGTATACTGCCAAAGTATTTGSGAAATATGTCTGCTTAAAGAGCAACCAGGTAAAGGGAAATKATGTTTCTCTTCAGACTCCCAATGGAGGCTAAAAACTCAATTTTCCCCATTATAYTACTAAAGCTGAAGGTCTCTGATTCTTGACTGCTGCAAACTGGAGAGAAGGGCTTGCAGTGAATATCTCTGTGTCTGAGAACGAATGGAGAATGTCCAGCATGGAAAACATTAGCCAAGCATCTGGGAATACCTGTGTATTTCACACAGCAGAGCTTGGGGTAATTCAGTGACCTGGCTGACAGAGCAGGGGTGCAGTACTAGAAYCTGCAGCTGTGTAAGAAATAGTTGCACAAAGGTGACTCTGTGCCTGCTTAGATTTAGTGATTACCAACAGCAAGCCAGCATGTGTCAGCAGTTATCATCACCTCCTTGTACTTGGAATATCAAATAACCACAGTGTTGCAGACGTAGCTGAGGGCAACCAAATGCTTCCTCTTTCTTGACAATTGCTGTAGCAAACAAAATGTAACTGATGACGTCCCAATCCATGAAATGTGGTTGGTAAAAAACTAAGTGGCAGTAAGAAAAAAAAAAATCCATAAGAAATGAAGGTACAGGTAGCCTTGGAGTCCCTTGAGAGGAAATTAGGRAGCAACCATTTCAGTGAAGATGATAATAGCCCAGGAAAATGTGCAGGGATGTAAAATAACAGATGAYAAAAGAAAAGGAGTAAGCAAAGAAAAGAATCAGGATGAAAGACAGACATAATATAAAAGTTCCTATTTATCTCTCTGACCTGAGGACAAATGAAGAACTTGAAATGCTGCCAAAGCTGCCTTTGTTTACACAAAAACAGCGATAAGAATTTAGCTGCTTTGCCCTCTTTCYCACACCCTTCTTCTTATATATACTGGATAAAAAAACTACTAATTAGTACACTAGAAAGAAGGAAGGAAAAATTGTCCATTTTTGTGGTTTCCCTTCCCTTCATAAAATTTGCCATTAGTACATTCAATTTTGGGAAGTAATTTCAAGTGAATGTACTAGTGGCAAATTTTATGAGGGGAAGGGAAACCACAGAACTGACAAAATATGCTTGCTGGCAATCTGGAAGCAAGGCACATTGAAAAAAGTTCAAGTTACACRGCTCACTGCAAAGAAAGCATCACCAGCACCAACAGCATTACCAACACTCATGGAGAATGAGGGGATTGAGGGAAAGAAATGCTGGCGATTTTTCAGTGCAGAAAAAGAAGGAAGAATTGCAGAAAGTAGGGATATTTTAAAGTAGCTGCTACCCCAGCTACAGCCAGTAAGCATTGGGAATAACTTGCTTTCTTCTTTTTATCTATATAAGCCATTATAATAAAAGGTATTTCCTCCCCCTACAAACTGTTTCTTTCTTGAAGTTACAGAGGATGGATTACTTTGCTGTCCAGGTGGGAGGTTTCACTCTTTTCCCTTGTGCCCGCCCCTCCCTTTCAGCCCTGACATTCTTTTAACCCTTTCCTGCCTTGACTCAATAACCTGGCAGAAAATTTAAAAACAAACAAACAAACAAAAAAAATAAATAAAAACACCAAAAAAGACCCTTCATTGTTGATTCACATTGGTTTGTTGAACAATCAAGTAATTTCAGCAGGTCGAGCAAGAGTGAGGGCATATATCCTAAAGGTAAAGGGACTGTTGAAAAGGTGGAAGCAACAGGACTTTCTGGTTTTTGAAGCAGCTATACTATGTAGCTTTGTTCTCATATCCTTAGACTACTACAACTACAATAAAAGTAGTGCYCTAATAAACTCAACATAGGTATACTGCAGTTCAAAAAAACCTCAAACCCACAAATGAAATTTGTTAAGTGACTCCTGTGGGACATGTGTTTTGGGTTAAGGGCTCTCCTKAGTCAATGTAAGAAAATACGTTTTCAAATAGTTGGCACAGAATGCAAGTTGCAGTAATTTGCATGAAAGAGGAAAGATGAAGGGACAAGCATAAGCCGTCAAGAAGAGACTTGTGCTTGAGGCCTYCAAGCTTTTTGAAAACAGGTAAGGAACAGTGAAATTAACACTGAGATTCACTGTTAGAATTAGAAGCAGTAAAACTAAGAAGAAAWATCAACAGAGAGCAAGACTAATAGGTTTCCATAGTAGCAGTTTAAACAGAGACATAATTTAAAATTCTAGTTTTGCAAGGGGCATCCATAGTTAGGTATTTTAGTTGGAGTGGTTTCAGCAGAGATGAAAGAACAGAGCAAATAGTTCAGAAACATCAATGGCAAGTAACACTCAAATCTGTACATTAGAAAGAAAGGAACTGGACATGACATTAAGATGAAAAGCAGTAACAAGAAATTTGTCTCTCCAGAACTTTAGGAAAATGGAAAATTACGATGGRCTGTGATTACAGACACCAGGAGCAACAGTTCACTATTTCCATCATCATCATCTTTAGATTATGTGACCACATGGATCATCTCACTGATACAACTGACCAAGACATGCAYTGCCCCAAACACAAGGCAAGGTTGAGAAGCAAGCAGCTTGAGAAAAATGTGAGAATATTTCTTTCAGTAGCACTGAAGTGCAATCTTGATTAGCTATGCTGAAACTGTGGTGATGCCAAACMACAATTCTGGTTGGATCAATAGTCTAAATGGGCGTATACTGTCCCTACTGCCAGAGGAGGCAATTTTATGCCCTATCTCTATGCTGATCCATCACCCAGCATAAACTTTTTATGTGGCTATACAGAGAACTGGGTCATGTTATTGATGTAGGTAAAGGTTCTGGGAAGAAGGTAGCAAAAGGGAAGAACTGTTCAACCCAGCACAACTTCTGAGGGAAAACATATCTCAGGCCATGGCTTGATATAGTTAATCTGACTTTACAACTCCTGGTGCCAGATCAAAAATTATAAGCCTGTATGATACAAAGCACTTATCAAACCCAAATCAACAGTGCAGTTTGAATTTGTTTAAAACAGAGTCCAAAATGGAAGAATTACCTGTACACTAGTGAATTTCATGCTAATTAGACCTCTCTTCTCTTACAATTAGTATAACTCCAGCAGAACAGCAAAAAGGCATTGTCAACTTTGCATTTTGTGTCTGACATAATTTAGTTCRAGTGTAATAGTGGCCTCACATTTCACTCAGATCAGGTTGGTCCTGTTGAGTGACTCAGTGGCACACAAACATCATATTAAAGTTCAGGGACCAGTTTCTTCTTGGCACTCTGGTCAACAATTTTAGTACTTAGAACAGGTTTCATCTTCATTTGTAAGAGGACACAGAGTCTAGGAGTAAAAGGTGATTGTKAAGTTTTTACTGTAATCTTCCTTTGCTCCAATCCACAATTCCAATGGTTTGCCAGCATCTTTTGTTAGGTTACATTTAAAACTGAGTCACAGTCTGAGCRTTCAGCATTATTCAAAGACATCTTAGGTTAGAGATTTTGTAAGACTCATTTTGGCAACTGCTACTGCCAAWATGTAAAATGACATTTCTGTGTAGTAGCAGGTAGTTTGCAGGGTGCCATTTGCCAGTTCTCAAAGGATGGAGCACTGTGAGTTCTTGGTTAGTCACCAGAACTCCCTTTGGGTTCCACAAAATTTGTCTTAACATTTTTAAAGTAGGTCCTGACACTTCTTGTAATTAAGTTGAGAGTTAGGCAACAGTTATTTTATTATCCTCACACTTACCAGAGGCAAAGAACATATTGAGAATTTCAGCTGTCATTGGCACAAAAGTGTTCCTGCGTGGCTGTCCTGGCTGCAGGGAAATGTGAGAACATGACCTAATTACACTCCGAAAAGCAGTTTCAAGTGTGCCATGAAAACACACACTGTAGGTAGGTGAGGTTTTGTGTGTGTGTGGGGGGGGTGGTTTTTATAGTTGAGATGAATTATATTCAAGTAACTGTTGGCTACCAAGTGGGAATAACTGGTTACTTCATTTYATGGGGACTATTTGAGGAAAGATGTTTTATGGATGCTATTTATTTGACGTTAATACTTTCGAAGCCATTCAGCACCTACACAGGGGATTATCTTTCCTCCATGTAACAAGAACAGCAACAATCCCCCTTGCAAGACTAAGGAACTGGAGCAGGAGGGCAAGACCCAAGTCATGGAAGCAGAGAAGAGGGGAACCAAAGCGCTTTATCGAGGAGGACAGGGCTCACAGAGAGTCTSAGGGCCCCAGGTCTGTGCCTATGAGGGAACCGGCGGCACTGAGCCTCCGCCTGCCCCGCTCCCCCGGCCGCGACCCCCGCCCGGCGCATGCGCGGGAGCACGGCGGCCGCTGCGGCGCTTGCGCAGTGGGGCCGCGGCCCGGCGGGCGCGCTCGGTGCCGCGGGGTCCGGCCCCGGCGGGAGGCGGCGCTGCTGCCGCCGAGCTCGGCCCGACCCGCGGCACACAAAGGCGGCCGCGGCCGCCACGGCTCYTACGGCACCGCATGGCGGCGGCACCGCCCCCGCGGGGCTAGGCCAGGGCGGACCGGAGCCCCCTTCTTCCCTCCCTCCCTCCGGCCTCTCCGTCCGTCGCCGGGAGGAGCGGAGTAGGGTCCTGCACGGCCCCGCCATGCTGCCCCCGGGCCGCCGMGCTCTCTGCCGCCCGCCGCGCCGCCGCCGCCGCCCGGCGCGGCTCCTGCCCGCGCTGCTGCTGCTGGCCGTGCTGGGCGGCGGCGGTGCCGCGCTGCCTCCGGGCTGCAAGTACGACGGGCGTCCCAAGAGCGCCGGCAAGGCGGCGGCCGGCGGCCCCGCGGAGGTGAAGGTAGTCTGTAGCAACCTGGAGCTCGCTCACGTCCTGCCGCCCGAGGCGCTGCCCAACCGGACGGTCACCCTGTGAGTACCGTCCCCGCGTGGGGGGTGGGCAGCCTCGGTGCGACGTGGACGGGGCGGAGGGGGAGTGGGAGCGCCGGTCTGAGGTGAAATGGGGTGAGGCGGGGGGGAGTGGGAGAGTAGGTGACTCCCCTCTACTMCTAGAGAAAGCCCCGGGAGCGGACGTACTTTTCGTGTTTTCCGGTAGTCCGGGATGGTCATTTTAGAAGGGGGCGAAGCGTTGAGCTCCTCCCGCGCCTCTGCTCACCCCGTGGAACAGCATCCCCAAAGTTCTCCCTCCTTCATCCCTCAGTAGGCGGTYTGTTTTTGTGCGGAGGCAATCCTTGCTTATCCATTTGAATAACAAGTTTCAAACAGGATATGCAACTTAATCCAAAGTAAAAAATATGTTGCCACTTACTCAGACATAAGTGTCCGCATGTAAAGAGAGACTTTGCAAGTTGTTTTCCTTCCCTGAGACATTACCGAATCACTCTAGCAAAGAAGTTTATAAAATTGTTTGGGTTGGAAGGGARATCTCAAGATCAACTGGTCCAATCCCTCTGKCCATGGGCAAGATCGCTCAGACTGGATCTCATTAGTGGATGGTCCCGAAAATGGAACCCTTGCCCTTTCTTTAGAGGGGCTTATTCTGCCTGGGCTACCAYGGGAAGACTCAAGTGCAACCAAGTAGTGTGCAAGAAAGTAAATTAAAAGGAACTGAAATATGGGGTCTGGTTTAAGATATCTATCTACTTAACTGGAAATCGCAGGTTTGAAAAATCTACCAGTAATCTGACATTTAAAAAGYACAGAATGTGTTGTTAAAAGATCAATAATCTGCTGCTTTTGTGAATGCTGACACGACTGAAACACAAGGAAGGGTGTTCTTCCAGAAGTCTTAATGAGATGTGAATCTAGTAGATGCATGGATGTGGACCCATGAGAAAAGGGAAAGAAAAAAATGGGAGCTGAATAAGGCTAAATAGTTGTTCTTGCTTGGAAATCTGTGAGAGTTCAGACAATATTTCCAAGTTCAGAGAAATTATTATAGATATTCCTATGTGAAGTTTCTGAAGTAGAAAATAAGGCAAAAATAGAAGCGACAGTAGTTTGATGAATAAATCTCTTTTAATCTTTGTTAGCCTCAAATGCTTTGCAGCTGATTAAATATTATGAGTATGGTATTATCCATAAAAATTTTGATAGAAGTAGATGTTAGTATGGTTGATATGCTGAAGTTCACTGTGGGGTTSTTTTGGTTCAAAAAACTTGAATCACAGCTATGATTGCTGTGAAAGACAAGCAGATACCAAACACAGCATCCTTGCTAAGAGKAGATATTTGTTCATCATTGCAGTGACAGAAAAATTTGGAAGAATGGTTCATCTTTCATCTTGATTTTCRTACTCCTTCACGTTCTAGAGCATATCTGCATACGCTAATTAGTAACTTTCAATTAAGCACCCTTTGAAGTTCATAACTTCTGAAACATTTATTTTTCTGGTTTGAAGCTGTTAATAGACACAGTAGACACAAGAAACAATGCCATTTTTTCATTGTTATTTGTAGAAATTGTTGATACAATTTAATGAACATACACTCCAAAATTTTACTCAAATACAAGGCAAGGGTTATTAAACCAATGATCTCCTTTTTCTGGGAGAGTGGACCCTAACTGTTGTGTTCAGGTTCAGAATCATGCATTTTGGTTGACTCTTGAGGCATGGCTTTCCATTCTCTCAGAGGTTTTGCTTTGTTGGTGTTTGTTTTTGTTTGGTTTTTTTTTTAAATTATTATTATCAAATGCATGTTAACATAGATAGAAAGTGTTGGTGATCTGTGGGGTTTGTCACCAAATGCCACTTCACTAGCATGTTGATAGTAGTGCCTGGATTAATTGTTACCTAATCTTTTGCCAAAAAAGACRTTTTCTTCCCCCAAGCTGATACCTGAAATTGTAGCACTTGGTGAATAGTTGTCTGATTAGAGTCAAACTGCCCTGAGTTATCTTGAATCTTGATTCTTGTGG
This sequence comes from Alauda arvensis, assembly GCA_902810485.1. NCBI lineage: Eukaryota > Metazoa > Chordata > Aves > Passeriformes > Alaudidae > Alauda > Alauda arvensis. The sequence continues at coordinate 297,242 of CADDXX010000675.1, forward strand.
GATTAATCTATTAAGATAAGTACTACTATTTGATCTTTTTGGATTATTGGATTGCTGGAGAGATATGTAGCTGAAAATAGATCACTGTTGTGTATATCAGCTACATTTTCATTAAGTTAATTTCCTTTATGTTGACTCTATTTTGCACAAAATAGTTTAATATTTTAAATACAATGACCTATATAGTTTTACTGGTTTTTGAATGAGTTAGGAATGATGCAAATGATGGGATTTTGTGCATTTTGGAAATACTGATTTCTTCCTTATCACTGGTCAAGCTCTTAGTTTTTAAGCAGATGCTACCGTGCCTTTAATATTTACCATTTCCTTTTTCCCAGTGAAATACTTTCGAGAACAATAGTCTCTAAAAAGTGAGAAAGTAAGAGAAACAGTGGAAACTAGGGTGAGTGAGTAGCATCTGAGGATGCTGGCCAGSTTCCCTCATTCTTGCACACCACTGTAGTTAGTGGTTAATGATGATACAAGTTGGGCAGGCTCACCCAAATGCCTTGGGCTGTGTTTGCCATGAAACATGTTGTTGTCCCAGWAATTTAGGTCAGTATGGTGAGACTCTTCAGTTACAATTCAGAAAAAAAACCCTAATTTAATTTCAACTGATAAGAGATAAAGTAAGTTTGTTTCATGACTGAGGAAGAGAAGCAGACATGGTTGTTTCATGACTGAGGAAGAGATGCAGACACGGATAGAGGAGTATTAAAGTATGGAAACGTGTTTATGGGAGAGTAAGTAGTGTGTAGGATTACTGGCAGTACTGTAAATTGGTTTTCTTCTATGAACCAGGTAGAACTAGCTGTTGCTTTTTGGGACACTTAGGTCAAATTCCAAGGTGAATTCAAGTTCATTTATAGCTAAGGAAGGAACTTCTTTCCTAGCATTCTATAATAACAACTGATTTGATTGCAAGGGAAGGATGTAGCTACATGAACAGCATCGATGACTTTGACCTCTGTAGGTTAAGCAGACAGATGAGATGATTTTGGTTTGAAGATACCAACACAGGGTGAATGTAAGTGTGGTTTGTCTGCCCTGCTTTTTATTTCAGTAGATAATGAAGCCATTGCCATGTTGCACATTTAAGTGAGGCATGCTCACTTAAATGTTGTGTTTCTTGGTACAAACGCAYATGATGATGGTAGATACTTGTCTGAACTTGTTGGCTATTAGCCATTACATTGGTTTTTGGAAGAGGATGTGTAAGTCCACTAAAGACAAGGCCATGAAGCTTATTATTTGTTAAGAATATTATTYACCTGTTACATATGTTATTAGAACAGGAATCTAAACAAACAAAGGAAAAGCAAATGTACTCAGTAAAGAATTGCATTTCTGAATCAGGAGGCTTACTGCTCTGCAAACAACTTTGCTTAAGCACATATCCTCATAGGAGTACCAGTGTTTGCACTTCAAAAAGTGTTAGGATTTACAAGCCAGAGCATTTGCCTGGGTTAATGTTCAGAGCTTTTCAAAGATACATTTAACAGGATTGCTGTTAGGAAACGTCTTTAAATGTTACAATTTTCATCCAGCTCCTAAATAAAATCACATCAAACTACATCCATTAAGAAGCTCATATGCATACTTACTTGGACTTCCAAACATTTGTGCAATTTTTCCAATTATGACAGAAATGTAAATTTCAAAAGTTTCAAAGCAGAATGTCACTGATATTGCAAGAAGCCAGGTATATTGCAATGTGTGATTACATTGTAATTATCTGAATCCTGTAATGTAGATGTTGTCTGTGGAAGTTTGCCTCTTTAAAGTACATTTCTATTTACTAACTTGATGGTATTCCTGATAGCTAATGGTTTGGGGTGGTTTGTTTTTGTTTGGTTTTTGTTTGTTTAGGGTTTTTGGGGGTTTTGTTTGTTTGGTGTTTTTGTTTGGGGTTTTTTTGAATAGTYCATTTTAGACTGTTAAAGTGCTCCATACTAACAATTTGGGCAGTGGTAACATTTTTGAAGATACAAGGTGCTAATCCCCATTAAAACTTCAAATTTTCTTTGACCAGGGAGTACACAGGCTATGCAAAATGCATCTTACCTATGAACACAAGGCAGTACAGAGATAGTACCTGAGAACTGTAGCCACAATGTAGGARTTCACAAGTATCTGTATATGCCTTTTAATCAGTAATATCTGACTCCTAAAAATCATTACTGTGTCATTTACTGAGAGGCTTGTATTCTATACTTCTGTCAGATTTTATGTCTTTTACCTTGTTGAGAAGATAACCAGTTTYATGGTTTTCTGTATGTAYGTTTCCAACGTGGATTCATTGCTGTGAGCTTGATATAGGACAGAGTGTGTGTAGTATTCTTATTGTGTGCGCTTTTGTATATATTTGAGTATTGCAAGAAAATTCTGATGTCACAATATGAACAGTGTTGTCTTCTAAATTGCAATATTTAATACTATCTGAAAAATTATTCAGCTTTGGAAGACATGATGTTACATGGTTTTTATGTGTCCACTGGGGTACAACTGTCAAGATTGAATAGTGTTTTCCTATTTCATGGAGTGCTGCATTAATGAYTTTAACATACGTGGTGGTTTTGTAACTGGCAATAGTCTTCAYGCAGTCTTGTATTCAAGTTTTGTATTTAATTTAAAAAAATACTCTTCTGTATAAGCATTTTAAACTTCTTTTATGTGTCTTTCACAATGAGATCATTCTACTTTTAATTAAATGCATGGGATAATTAGAARTATGGCTTCTGTAACATAGATACAACTGTAGCAGTTGTTACAAGCCCTGGGCTCAGGTTTTGCATCAGAGCTGTGCACTGGTTACTGTTGAGTTGAAAATAAGGGAGGACAGAACTAAGTGCTGCAAAATTCTAAAGAGCAAATGTAAGTTTTTTAGTGGAACTTTTTTTTTTTAATTCTCAGAGCTACCATATTATTGTAAAATTGCCCAATACCTTTSTTCCTAAGAAGAGACCCATATAAGCAATGATCTTCATGTGTTCATTAACCCTTCAGTTAGCCCTAAAGTGAYTATTAAATGTTGAATGTATTATGTTGTTTCTAGGCTCAGATTTTAATCTTCACAATTAATACTGCTTTATTTTATTGTTGTCTTTTTCTGATACGTAGTATTTCTGGGTTGCCTTCAGAACTGCAAAATACTAAAATCTTTATTATTTAATGCCAAGAATAAAATAATTGAACTAGAATTTGTGCTGCAGTCATGAAGAATGAGTAACTTATGTCTCATTGCTTGCAGCTTACTCATGTTTCAGAGGTTATTTTTGTAATTTAAAAGAACTATGGAGCTGCAAGTTTAGATTTTTTTCAAAATTGAATGGTTCCCATATGTACTTTGCATGGGCCAGATATGTTGCAGGCTCATGGATCACTGCCTTATATACTCTTATCTTCACCATTACAGTTTATAATTTTTGAATATATTCAGTTTAAATGCATTTTTGTACTACTGATTAATGCATGAAGATTAAAAACAATTGAGCATTTCTTTTCATCAATGATAATAAACTGTTTAGGAATGTCACATAAAATATGTTTTTGTGAGTTTTGCTTTCTGTATTGAGATAATGAATTTTAAATTTATTTTTAAAAAATAATTATTGATGTCTCTAGTCTTTACATAGTAAATAGCTGAGCATTTAATTTTCACCTTGAATTCATTATTTGGGTGTTTAACAGTGAAAACTGCAGTATCTTGTTGCTCTGGAGTGCTGGAGATCATATCCTGTATTAATTACTGTTGATGTGGATGCTGTGTTGTGGCTTCCCCTTGTGCACCGCCGCCGGGCACGTCCAGCGGTGCAGAGCAGCRCTGTCCTGCTCATCTCCAGCCTGCCCCAGAGCAAGGCAGCTGCCAGGGCACTGCAGTGCACAGCTTTTAGGTCCCCAGAGAGCAGACCCCCTGCTTTGGTTGTGTGTGTGATCCAAGCTGCTCAGCCAGGTTTGGCTGGGCTGCAGAGTTGTCACTTCTGGAGTAGGAACTTGACCTTCTTGGTGAGACAGACCGAGAGTTTTTTTAGGGGGATGGGGGCATGAAACCCAAACGTAATGAATGCAGACTGATTTAAGACGTTTAAGAAATAGGCAGCTTCATTCCACAGTTCTGTCTGCTCTGGACAGTGTGTTCTATGATTCATCTCAACTCCAGGTGGCTGAGGGCCGTGCTCAGGTGTTTTGTCTAAGAGTACAGTCTGTGCCCTCTGCTACCTCACTTGAATCTAGGGAAARAAGGTGCTTCGAGGTAGGGGAAGGGAGGTTAGAGTGTAGATATAGAGTGAATAAATGCAGGAAGACTGGATTAAGAGGCAGAAGCTGTTGCTGGGAGTTGGGATGGAAGTGTGGGTTTCTTGAAAYGGATACGTTAATTATGGAGGTGGGAAACCAGGAAACTTAAAGAGCGAATGAAGGCAGGACAAATAAGGTAATGAAGGCTCAGTGTCAACTGGCTTGATATGAGATCAGCAAGATTCCTRGAAATTCAGCTACTACCCCCAGAATCACTAAAGACAGGATTAACATCTCTATGCCAGTAAGAAAAGATGGGTCATAGAAGGCATGGTGGTAGTATAATACAGACTAGAAAAGTTCTTCTGGTGCTGTCCCCAAGATGGGCTGTTTTCCACCTGAATTATTTCCATGAGATTCAAGAACTCCTTATTAGTTTGCTTATGTTGTCATAGAGTATGTTTTATCTTTAAATTTAGTATCAGAGTTTTCACAAGTTACACATAGATTTCTAAAAGTGTCCTGTCAGACATTCTGGACCACTTATTCCAATACTGTAGTTTTGGGATAAAAGCCTCTGGTATTAACAGGAATTTAAAGCAGTTCTCAAATTTTGTGTGCTGATGGGCACATTGATGTTTCTATGGRTTGCAGTGACCTGACTTAGAGCTGTGTGCTGGAGATCCCTTTCAACCCTCTTTTCCTGCTTCTGACACAGGGATGATGAGATGGAAGGGCTGAGGACAGAAGTTCTCACCCTCTGAGTGGGGAATGTTGCATCAGCATCCAGCTGTCGGCAAAACTGCAGCCTAAACTGGAGCTGGTGTGTTCGTACCTTCACCTCCCAGTCTGTCGCTGTGTGGATGTTTGTGGGTTTTTTCCCTCCCCTCCCTGGCTGCAGTACTAGCATTTGTCTGGCTCCGTGCCTAGTCAGTTCAGGGAGCTAAGCTATCCAAAAACTGTTTACTTCTGTAGGATTAGGATATAAATTTTTTGTAAATGTATCTTTGTGTGCCAGCAGCTGACAGGAAGTGCTTGTTAACGTGTCTAGACAAAGCACTTTTTAGAGAGCAGGTATACCAGATAGGAAATGTGARTACATGTGAGACTGGGTGTGACAGTCTATGCTCTAATTAGTACTACTGTGATATGACACAGAGAATTTATTAATTTATTGGCTACAGCAGCTAAAGTTAGGTGTGGCTGGCAAGGCATTCCTGTGCAGTGTTTTGTGTGAAGCAAGTTACTTTTGTGGGTGTATGTATGGAGTTTTTTGGGGTCAGGTAAACTTGCACTGAACTGCAAATCAGTGGGAATCCTAAAAAGTATACAGCTGGTGGCTAAGTGGGAAAATCAGGAGGGAGCAAAAGGTAGTAAAACAAGACAGTTATTACAGAAAAAGTTGATTATGGTATCTTAAAATAATACAGGTGCTACAGATATAACTGTGGGGGAGAGAACTTKGAGGGAGCTTCTTAGAATGAAGTGKTCACAAGGGTTAGACTTCCAGTGCTTTTTATTAGCTTTATAAATGGCRAYACAGAGTTAGTGTTGGAGGAAATCRGGTGTAGCTGTGTCCTCTGAATTTTCTCTTTGATAGGTTTTGGACCTCAGATAAGTGCAAGAAAGAAAGAGAAGTTCGGTTGGTAATTTTGTAATTTCACAAGGATATCTTTTGAAATGAGTATGATTTTCAGCCACACTGCTACTTATTCTTGCATTCTATTTTGCCCTTCAGTTCTGTTCTTTTCTAAGGTGTTTTTTCTTTGGACTTCTATGTAGAAAACTTGATGTGTTGCCCCAGTGATTGACACTGTGCTTCACTAGAAATAATTTCTGTCCTTAAGAACAGTTTGTTTTTAATGAAAAACAATGAATAAAGCGTATTGCTGCATACTGAATAGCAAGAAGAAATTCTTTAATGGCATTGCATAGTGAGCATCACTGCTGAATGATCCAGGGATTGTGTAGAAAATATAACGATTCCTCATTAGATTATATAAATTTAGGACATTACCAGTTAAAAATGGATTCGTATAAATAGACACAGTTTTAATTCTGTAATCTCATTACTTCGGAGAGGKTTAGTTTACARTTTTAATATTGTTTAATATTCATARTAATGAARTATTGCAGGAAATATTTTATCTGTTGCAAACTTCTATTTTGCAAATCTTTCATTTCTGAGCTTCCTTAATTATAATGTTTTTGTTGAATTGGAAAATACTGTCTCCTTTTGTTGGAGTTTGGGAATGATTCAYAGTTCTTTCTCTGTATAAAACTTAYRGAGTGCTTTCATTTCAGAATTGCTTTWAAGCAAGTACTGTTTGTGTTCTGTTCAGTCTAGGTTTCTTTCCCTTTGACACAAGAAACTCACCAGAAGGCAAAATATTAACTGTTGAAAAATACTGGGTTTCTAYCCTTGTTAAATCGCAGTTTCTAGATAGACTTGGAGAAATGTATTTCTTTTTCCATGTTCACRCCTTCAGCAGAAAGCACTTTTCTTGGTTGCTTGCAGATGGTTATTTTAATCTGACTTTTACTGGTGGCCACTTTCCCAGTTCTTAGAGTATGCAGTCACCATGAATTGATCTGATTTATTATCTATTTCCTGGCTCTCCATTTAACACATTTTAAAATGTGTTTTGGWAGCTACTTCAGCATTGGCCAGCAGTTACACTGCTGCCCAGGCTGCATACAGGCTTCTTGGTGGCCATTTTGACTATTCAGTGATTGTGTTAATGGATGTGTGTGTGTTTTAAGGATAGYCTCTGGATTAGAATTCACTGGTGATTCTGAATTACTGTCTAGTTGACTGCTGTCTTAACAATAGTTGTTTTATAGCTGACAAGCCAGAATTGTTTCACAGAACAAAACTTTTTCTACTTAGCGGTTATTACCTCATTCTAATGGTAAAAATGGATCCAGCCATTATTTTTTTTCCCCCTTCTCTATGAGAAAGAAAAGTTAGTACATGATATTTTGTATCTATTGCTAAAATTCCTCACAGTACAAAGGACAGACTTTGGGTTGGACTGCATTTATGTTTTGCATGCTGGGCATCTACTGCTAAAGGTGTTGCCAATAAGTTAAGAGCCATAGTTGAGTTTCTTTGCAGTTTTGCCAAAGTTGTCTGCCARTTTATGCAGCAAAATGGAAAATGGGCTTTTTGATGCAAGCTATATTCAAAAAGAAACATTTCAGCAATGTTCTTGGAATAGGTGAAAAGCTGGGGAGAGTTGGGGGGGTTTGAGGGGTTGGTGCATTCCTTTYCTTGAGGTACACTGTTTCAGATCACCTCTGGTCTCTCTACGGCTTTTCTGTTCAGAGGAAGAGGGAAATGCTTTCTTGTAAGRTGACTTAAAACGTCCATAATTCTTTATAGAACCTACTTTTCCAGCTGCTTGTTCTTCCAGTTTTTTTTTCTGTTAATCCCACGGCCATGTTTTTTTTTAACACAGGGAACTATTACTGCCTGCGTTAGTTCCACATTTGATTTTCTGATRTGTGTTGGACATGCAAAATGCATTTGTTCCAATCAGGTGTTGTTGATTATTTACAAGAACAGAAAAGAAAACTCTCATATGGAGCTCATAGGAAATATGGAGCAACAGTGATGTTGGGCTGTGGAAAGCCCTTCATGAAATCTTCAGTGACATCATTTATGTTTCAAAGTCATTTGTTAATAAGGAGTTGAATAAGATGGGAATGAGTGCAGCTCTCATCTCAATGGTAGCTCTCTACTGTTTTCTCTTTAGACTTCTTAACGACAGAAAAGTTAGCATATTTTCAGAATTACTTGCCTCTTTGGAAAAATTATGGTCTTAAACTAGTAACTTAGAATTATTATTGATCACAAATAATACCCTCTACCTAAGTGGTACATAATAGTCATCATTTCGTTGTACATTAATGCACAGAAACTATGAAAGTGACKATAAAACATCCACTTCGAGGTGAATGCTTTATTATGTTTTGTCTTCTTGGGCCACCTCTCTTAATACTGCAGATAATGTATAGACTATATATTAATAGCAAAWTTTAAACTGCATTTTTTCAAGATTACACAACATTTTTGGGTGATGAAGTGTTTTAGGTTATATGGAGTGTTGTAAAATCTATCATTGATTGCACTAAACCTTTATGGTTGAGCAACTAACAGCCTCTGCAGAGAAAATACTAAATCAGTCTGACTGTAATTTGTAAATCACACTCAAGAGAGAAATTTACCTTGTACCCAGATATTCAAAGGCATCTACATTAGGCCTGTTATTTTATAGGCAATGTCAGAAAACTTTTTTTTTTCCTTACAGAGCTGTTATTTTTATTAAGTTTAAATTTAGTTGGGTCAGTTATAGCTACTTTTGAAGTGGTTTTGGCTCCATTTTGAATAACTTACTTTTCTAGAAAAAATACARCTATATCAATAAATTTTAAGATGAAGTAAATTTTAACTAGGATACAAGTTAATTTCTGTGTTACCAAGATTATAATTTGCTTGCTTATGTTGACTTAGATCAGCATTTGCTTGTGAACATCATGGGGGTTTTTTTCCTTAATTTCTCCAGAAGTCTGGAATTGATATGAATTTTTTTCTTCACTGCTGCCATTATACCTTATGTTCAGTTTGCATTAACTATTAATGATTTTTTATAAGCTCCTTCATTTACTTCATTATATATTAGTACTATTTTTCTTCATGCATATATTTATGAAACCAGGAAGGATGTTGAAGTAGAGGTGAACTTTATTTGGTTTACTGCATGTATCCAGTACCTACCATTTTTATAAATAATACTATTTAGGTTAAATTCTTTTTTCTCTTTGAGTAGAGGGGGAAGTAGTTTCAAAGACTTCAGGGTGTGTAATTTTAATGCTTCAGGTTAAATTTTACTAGTTTTGCGGGCATTCCGATTTGTAGATTATTATTATTATTACYACCAAACTTCTGTGTGTACTGGTTTTGTGTTCAATGTTGTGCCATTCTTGATGGAAAGATTCATTGAAATACATGTGCATTTGATAAGAGTACCTGGGCTTCCTTGGTTTCTACATGTGTTTTTCAAAACCAGCACTGTTTTATTTGTTCATCTAGGTTATCACAGCTGCAGCCAAGGGAAAATTTTGCTTATTTTCTTTTTGTGATGTAGTTTAATGTACTGGACTGCAGAACTGTATTTTCACAAGAGGAAATGCTCTTAGCTGACRCTCTAGTAGATGCTACAGGCATTATAGCAATACTAAAGCAATTTCTCAGTATACTTTTGGGGTTTTTTTCCCCTTCTTCCTTTCCACCATTCCTGTGATCAGTCCTCACCTGGTGTTATCCAGCTGTGTAGGATACTAGGTTGATCACACTGGTGTAGTTGGCACATAAATAAATCTTCAGGGAGATGCCCTGGATAAATGTGTAGTTTAACATTTGCAGCTTGTGCAGCAGTGGGCTCCCGGGATGAGTTGAGATGAGCTCCAGAAATACATGGTATGATTGGAAGGTGAGAAGAAGGAATGGAATCTCCTCGTTTTGGCATCAGAACTTGTTACCTTTGTTGAATGATTTAAGGTTAAGTTCAAGAATTTTCAAACCTTCCTACAATCAGGCTGGAAATGAAGGGATTTTCAAACAGTTTGTTCAGCTGTCTTGACTTAGTGTATGCRAGATGTGAGAGAGAGAGATTTGAGTCAGAGCCAGAACTTTCAGACCAAAAAATGCCTGCTCAGTGTTTGTCTAAACTGCAGAGAGGTAATCTTTGAGAAACCTGGAGAAGAAAATTGCATAGTGTAACATATAATTGTGGGAAAATTATGCTGTTTTCATAGATTGCTGTATCTGTATTTTAGTTTTGCCTTACTCATTGTGTGTTTTGAAGTATTAATCCTTGTCAGTATGGAGTAAATTTTATGCGCTGGAGGAAAGGGGGGTGTGCGTGTGTGTTTGGTTTATGGCTGTTGTAAAGGACATCTGAAAGATGTAGTGGACTGCAAAAAAAAATCTCATAGTGACACCTTTAAGTGCAAAAGTGGCAATCCAGGCTGGAGATGTAATTGGTAAGTGAAGAAGTGTGGGGAGATGTCGGATATAAAGGATGCATTTGATAGAGGATCTGTCTGAAATTGAAGTGACTGTAGCAGAGGTTGTGGAGCAATCTGACAGAATGAATAAATTTCCAGGACAAGATGTGTGACTGAAGAGCTTTTAGAAAAACTCAGGGATGAAATTTCTGAAGTCTTGCTTAGAATTAACATGATTTTTGAGGACTGGCATGTAGCAAATGCTCGTTTGTGTTAGTGCATCACCATCTTCATGGTTTCAAGTCTGATGTTTGTATTGAACAAATCAGTACAATTTGTAATATATATATTGGATAMCTGGATAAAGATAAAGGTACTGTGGAAAATTTACATCTTCTGTAATGAGAAGCTCTTCCCCACAGTCCCTTGGAGTTCTTCAGAATCAGCACAATATTTACAAGGTTGATCCAGCTGTTCTAATGAAAGATGCTTTTCTAAAAGGTGTGTCTGTCCCTTGCCAAAGGCATTTGATGAAAAAAGTATGTCAGTCTTAAATGGAGGATCATCAGATCAGCAGCTTACTTGCTAGAGGATAAGAGGAGGGTGTGGAAGAAATCCTTCTCAGTGAAGTGGAGTCATAGAGAGCTGTAATGCACAACTTATTTCCTAATGACCTGTAAAACAGTGTRAGTTCATAGTTGAGTGAGTTGATTGATGTAATAAGGATGAGGCTAAAGTGAAGGATTTTGGAAGAAGTTTGTAAAAGTAATTGGGCAATAAAATGGCAGCAGCAGATTGTAAAAAAATGAAAAATGTATTGGGGACAAAATCACTCCTGTCTTATACAACAAAATGATGGGCATTGAGCTGACCAGAAATCTTAGATTCTTAGCACAAGGGATAAAGGCAGATTATATGTTAGGAATTGATAGGGAAGTTGTAGGAAACAGAACATAGTGATTCCAGTGTGTAGATTTGTCTGCGTGTTGAGTACTATTTCAGTTCTGGTGGTCTTACCTCACAATTTTTTTAGTGTAATAAAACTGGAAAAAACTCAGAAATTATTAAGGTGGCACAAGTGGCTTTTTTGTAAAGAATAATTAAATAAAACATGGATTTTACCTATGCAAAGAGGCATCTAGTTTTGTACATAATTGCACATGGTAAAAAGAGGGTAAGCAGATTGATGGTTGCATGTTTCACTGTTTAGAAATGGGGAACATTAAATAAAGCTGGCAGGAGGTGTTTTCAAAACAAGTGAAATGAAGCATTTTTTAAWGGAATGGAGCATTGTACTGCAAACCCTTTCGTAAGGTGTATTGCAGTTGCCAAAACTTGACATGATTCAAAAGGAAAATAAGTTTGGTTTTTTGTTGTTGTTGGGTAGGGGTTTTTTTTTGTCCAACAGAGAGCTATGTGATTGTCTATAAAGCAGGTCCTTCTAAGTAAGGAAATATCAGCTATACAAAGAATTTCTTACCTTGAGAATAATTAGTATCTGCTGTGATCTGTGCAGAAGGCTGTGGTTGGAGGATAGGGTGCTTGGCAAGACAGGCCTGATCCAGTTATTTCAGCACAAGAAAGAATTTGTGGTTATGCTGTCTTTTAAGAGAAGAAAGGATAGATGAGTGCTTGCTGAGCTTATTTGCAGATGTCTTAAAAAGATTGCTTTGAGGAGTAGGATGAATGTGTGAAGGGTGGCTGGGAAAGGTAGCACAGTCTGTTGCATACACCTCAAGACAATGAGCTAGGCATTGTAGTTTGATACACAGACTGTTAAACAAAGAGAGTTACAAAGAAGTGTAAGCTGCAGCAAACAATTTTGTTACTAGCCTTATAATACATTGTTCTTGATTGGTTTTGTTTACAGGATTTTGAGTAACAATAAAATAACGGAGTTGAAGAATGGTTCCTTCTCTGGATTACACCTTCTCGAAAGACTGTAAGTACTTCTTGAAAAGCTATTTTCACTTTAAAAATGAAATTATACACTATTTCAATAATAATCTGTTCTTTATTTTGATGTATTTGTTGTGATTGAAGAGTTAGCATAGCTAAGTGTTCTCTTAATATGAATGAATGAATTATTCAATAGTATGAATGGTATGTAACAGTAAAAAAGGGATAATCTCACCTGCAGGTGAGAGGGCAGTTTCAGTGGGAAGTTTACTAGAATGCTATGATGGCTGGATTTGCTTTTTTAGTTGTTTCATTATGCAAACACTATGTTGTAAAGAAGATTACTTCTTTGATTTCTGAAGTGTCAAATCATTTCTTGAACAGTTGCAAAGTATATTTGCAGGGGAAGTAGATGTATTAGAGTTCCTAAGAGAGGTGGATATATTAAAGATCTGTTGTTGACATTTATTTTAAGAGTTTCACTGCTTACTTCAGAGCTTTGGTATATGCCAAATGTACAGGGGGTGGGAGTGAGTCTGATGGGAGTAACTTCTTGGCTGTCTTTTGCTTCCCGTTTTCACTTTCCYTTACAGATGATACATTGCCTATGAGATAAGAAACAGCACTGTAGCTTCTCTTACAGTCAGCTTTTTTCCAGCTGCTGGAAGGTCAGGATTGGCAGGTTCATCTACCTGGGAGTGAGCATAAACTTTAGAGATAAGGATTTTTCTAGGCCATTTGACTGGGAAAGTAGCCAGTTTCATAATCACCTCACAGCATCTAGGAAGAGTTCCAAACAACTTTTGGCTTCAGGGGATTAAAAGTATTTTATTCTTCCTCTAAAACTCAAGGCTCCAATCTTAGTCACCTGACCTAAATAAATTTAAACACTTCTACMATTCCCTCTCCCACATACCAGAAGAAGGCATCTTTTCACTGGCAGATGAGCTTTATTGTAGAAGCAGGTTGCTGTGCCAAAGAAGCAAGGTTATCAGCAGTGATGCCATTTGCTTAGGTAATAAAGGCATCTGCTGATGGTTGTTATTTGTTGAAACTCATTACAGTTTTCAGACAGGAAACTCCTGAAACTCGAGTTAGTTTGAGATAATGATTTAAGTTTTCTTCATGAATCCAAATCCTAATTTTCTTTAAAATCATAAGGATGTGGTTTTCTTCCATTTAACTCCTGTCATTTGTAAGGGTTTTTTAGGTTATTTTAGTATCATCTTTCATGAATAGATAAAGAAAGCAGCAAGGCTGGCTCTGTATTTTGAGCATTTAAAGTGAGCTGGGATAGCAGTGTTTTAGAGGGTATGGCAGTCTCATCATAATGAGAACACTCTTTATTGTGCACTGTTTTAGGAGTTAATGCATCAAGAAAAGATTAATAATGGCCAGGTGTCTTTATTATAAATGGAGGGATAACTAGTGTGCTACACTAATTATTAATGATTATATTTTCTTTTTTTTTTTTTCCTTTTGTACATGTAAGACTTGTTTAAAAGCCATAGATATTTAACCATAGTAAAAGTCAGTTTTTCCTCTTTAAATGTTTTATGATCKTGGACTACTAGAAACTACTATTGTAATGAAAATAGTTTTTCAGACTTAAATAGATAATAAATAGTAAAAGGATAAACAGTTGAAAGTAACAGTAACTATTTTAAACATTCACATTATGTTCAGTASTTTCAACTTATTTTCCTCATGTTCATTGTGATAACTTGCATGCTTGAAAATTGCATTTTYTTGACTTTCTTTGCTTATTTTTATTTTGCCTTACTACTCATGCTTCCTCTTGTTTTCTTATGAGTGTTTTTTGCTTTGTAGAGAAGTTCCTTTCCCAACATTTAATTTAAGAGATTAAATGGAGATAACAGAAATAAATCCTCAGTATTTAAGTAGTTAATTCAGGCAGTATGATTGTCACTTTACTGCTTACTATGGAATAGATTCTGTATGCATTTCATGCTTGTTTGTTCRTTCCCTGTGGTGTAACACTTTATAGGAAAAACGTTTGCCATTTCACCTTAGTGTTTTCCAGGTAGAGAACATGTATGTGTTGGTATATTTAAAGAAAGCCTTTAGAACAGTAAATYAGAGGAACATGTCAGGAACATGTATCTGCATAGTAACTGATGGAATTTTAATCAATACTGACAAATTTATAATTCATCTGTTGACATACTAAAATTGTTTCTCCTGTTTTGTTCTTGAAAATGTTAATGAAGATGTAGATATTTTTAAATGGTTTCTGTCATTTTACTAATTTTTCTGGTAAATTTGTGGACATGGAACCTGCAACTGGCGACTTGTTGCACTTTAGCTTCTCACTTTACTCAAACGTGTTACCACGTTGACCTCATCCCCATCTCATAATTCTTCTCTGTTACTATTGAAAGGGACATAGTTTTGGGGCATACAAGCAACAAATAAAACATTGAGGAAGTRCATAAAAATGGTGGCCCCAGCTAGCCATAATAAATCATAGTTTTAATAAGTAATAATATTTACAGATGGGTTAATTTATAATAATGTGAATTTGCTAATGCATTATTCTGTAAAGAGGGTAAAAAATTTGCCAAAATAATAGTTTAATTTTACTGGAAAGTGAAATGTATGTTAATTAGAGTAGAAAATTACTATGCTGTGTCTACATCCACTCTTACAGGAAAAAAGTATGCAAGTAAGAGTAACCAGGTCAAAGATTTTAACTGTCTTAAGTGGTAATTAAAGTATCTGTACAAAAAGATGCTAAGTATTTTAATCTCCATTATGTTTTCATATTAATTTGAAATTCAACATGACAAGTGCAAAGGATACTGCACCCGGGGAAGAGCACCCCCATGCACCAGCACAGGCTGGGGAGCAGCTCTGTAGAGAAGGACCTGGGGGTCCTGGTGGACACCAAGTGTCCATGAGCCAGCAGTGCCCTTGTGGCCAAGAGGGCCAATGGTACCCTGGGGTGCATTAGGGAGAACATTGCCAACAGGTCAAGAGAGGTGATCCTGCCCCTCTACTCAGCCCTAGTGAAGCTCATCTGGAGTGCTGTGTCCAGTTCTGGGCTCCTCAGTACAAGAGAGACATGGAGCTCCTGGATCAGGTCTGGAGGAGGGTGACAAAGATGACGAAGGGACTGGAGCATCTCTGTTACAAGGACAGGCTGAGGGAGCTGGGCCTGTTCAGCCTTGGGAAGAGACAACTGAGAGGGGGAGCTCATCAATGTCTGAAGTGAGGGTGCCAGGAGGATGGAGCCAGGCTCTGCTCTGTGCTGCCAGGCAGTAGGGCAAGAGGCAATGGGCAGAGACTGATCCACAGGAGTTCCACCTGAACATGAGGAGGAACTTCTTTACTGTGCACATGGAACAGGTTGTCCAGGAGTCTCCCTCACTAGAGATACTCAAGAACCATCTGGATGCAATCCTGTGCCATGTGCTCTGGGGATGACTGCATATGGCAGGGAGRTTGGACCAAGTGACCCACTGTAGTCCCTTCCAACCTGGCCATTTGGCTGGTACTGGGAATTGTAAAAATTCTGTCATAAGCATTTGTTTGATTTGCCCACATAAAATCTACACTCCAGAGAGCCAATGAAAGGATAGGCTGACTTTGTAATGTGTGTAATGTATAGCCTATTTCTGTAATTTCTTACCTTGTTCTCTTCCTTTATTTCCTTTTTGAAAAAGTATTTCATATAGGAAGAGTTCATGGTAGTTCATGTGTTTCCTGTCTGACATTTATTTTCAAGTAGTGTTAAGGAAGAAAAGATTATTTATCCAGTGGTAGTTAAGGAAACYTAATAATGTATACATGTCATATAGGCATAGTTTGTTTGTGCCTGCAGGATGCTTTATTAATAATTAAGACAGTCTTTATTGTGCTGAGACAGAAAGCAGTAAATTTGTAAGTACTCATACATGCACTTTTAAATTATATATAACTGGCTATTGAAATGTTTCATTGCTAAATATAATAAAATTAAAGTTGGGTTTGGTTATTTTTTACATASCAAACCATATTTAAATATAAGTAATCTTTCATTGAGATACTTTTAATATYTTAACAATAACACGGGCACAAAACCCATTTTTGTTGGTGAGTTGTTATCAGTCCACTTAATTATGGCTTTGATAAAGGGCTGTTCCAGTTTGATACAACAGAATCTTCTGTCATGAGAATGGCTACACAGAGTTGTGTGATGGTGGAATTTGCATCCTATGAGGTTTTAAGGCCTTTATTGGATGTAACTGGGGCAGTTGATCTGATTTAGTTGYAATTTGAGCCAGAATTTGGAGTACAAGACTGACCTCAGCGCATYCCTTGAAACCCAAGTTTTTTCTACTGTACTAACATTCAGTGATGTAAAAAAGGAGTACCCTTATTTACAGTGTTAYGTAGATTTAGGAGAAAATTAAGAATCTTTTAGTTGATTCTCAGGATAAGATTGCTCTACTACCTGGCTTGTGATTTGTTTTGTTGTGGGAATGGGGGGTTTTGTTTGATTTTCGGTTTTTTAGAAGGATTCTCGATACGTAAGAAAGTTACTATAAAAATCTGGTTTTGCATTTCTTTTGGAGAGATTTTCTTCCATTTGGACAAATAAGTATCTGTATACATACCTTGCTGGTTGAGCTTTGCCAAAGAAAAATCAACATCTGAAATGATCAATTTGCTGTTGCTAAAGCGAAAATATAATTTATATRAATGTATTCATAGGTGTTAAAAACAACAGAAACTTAAAAGTCAAACACAACTTTCCAGTGAAGTTGTCTTCCCCACCTGCTTTTTATGTGAGAAATAAAAGTCTGTTGGCTTAACCACCACTGTAATTTCTTCATTTAAAGACTGTTCTACACACTGCAATCCTGGTAGTTGTACCAGCCTGTGTTATATTAACATCTTTCACTGTTTCTGAAGAGCTGCTAGGCATGTCAGCTCTGTTAATTTTGAGATCTTTTGGTATCTCTTTTGTTTGACAGTTTTCCTCTGCAAATACTCTTTGGTAGATTGATATATAGCCAGTGCCTACCCAAGGGCTGCCACTGGGAAAAATCCCCAACCAGAGACTTCTCAGCTGCTGTAGTTGCAGGCTGAGAAAAGTCTTAACACTTTGGGGATTCATTGATATGAATCCATTGCAGTGGATTTATGAAAGAGCTGTATCAGGAAGTACTCTTTGAATTTATGGAGTGAAATTAAAGATCCCTGATAGTTTAGACTAGTGGATTTCCAAGGCATGTTGTCAAGGTTTTTCTCCCTCTGTGGTTTCAACAGTGAGTCTTTAGGTGGGAGTTACATGATTTTAAATCAAAATTTTAAATAGGAACAGTAAGTATAATTTTTCTTCCCTACTTCAAAGACTAATGGTAAATGAGTGATGAATACCTTTTATTAGTCAGATTTGTCATGGTCTGGTATACCATGGTGTTTATAYGCCTGCTTAAAGAGCCAGTTCTTCAGGCTCCTGATACAACTGCCTTGGAAGTACTTGGCACTTTCTGCCACCATATCAAAGGAAGAAAATAAAGTTGAGATAAGCGTGTATATGAAAAYTAATTTACTGCAAGGTGATTTTAATGTATTTAAAGTATTTAAAATGCTTAGGTAGAGCATTCAAGTGTGATCCATGTGCCACGGTGCTGTCTGTTGTACCATGATTTGTTAATCTGTCTCCAGAAAATGTTGTCGTGAAATCTTGGGATGAATTGTATTTTTACTCATGKGATCTATGTGATGGTAGATGTAATCCTCTTGTACAGTTCTCTTTCAGGCAGAATTATTAATGTTGTGGTAGATGCAGGAGATCTTTTTCTACTCTTGCAAATTCAAGCACTGCTTTTGAATGAAAGTACTATTTTTCTTTTCAAATGTARAATGTTTGGATATTACCAAGGAGTTAGAAACTTTACATATAGTAATAAGTGCCTGTGAAGTTTCAGATAGTAGTAAAAATCTAGTGTGACTAGGGAGGTGGAAGTAATTTTAGCATTTGTGCAGTGATAAAGTTTGTTAGAAACTATATAGGTGCTGTTAGCTGCTTTCTGTGACCTTTGAAATTAAGCTGTATCTGCAGAATATTTCAAGTTAGGAGTTAGAACTCCTGTATCACTTCTACAATTAATAAAGCAGTTTAGTTTAATGGTTACTTTACATTTATCCTTACAGTTTCTGGAAACTTGAAATTTTTCCACCGGCTGTATTTGGGATTTTCAACTAGGGCTTTGCTTTTATGCCAGCAACATAAGTGGAAATTTTCAGTGTTGGGTTTTGCTGTATTTTTAAGATCATGTTTTGCTTTTTTTGGTAGATGTTGGGTACTACTGAAGTATTGAAAATTGGATAGGCTACAGAAGACAGCACTGTGCTAGACCCTATCATAGTGTGTCATAAGCAGGTGTCTCACCCTGCACAGCTGTAACCTGGTCACACTGTGGCAAAGTACTTTTGACTCTACACCAGTTCATGTGATACAAACTGATAGAATGTTTAATAGAATACACATGCTGTTTCCGTTCCTCCTTGTAGTTAAAATACAGTTTTTTCCAATTTTGAAAGCTGCTATGTTAGCAAAAGTAAAAATATGTTATTGGGTTTTTTGTTTGGTGTTTTGTTCTGGGTTTTTYGGGAGGGTAGGTTGGTTGGTTGTTTTGGGGAGGGGGTGGGTTTGGCTGGGTTGGTTTGTTTTTGGCTTTTTTGAGGCTCTCAAGCAAATTGAGACAAGTTACATTAGCTTTATGAATATACATTTTAAAGTATAATTTATGATAAATGCTGTGTCTTAATTTTTCTCCACAGGGATCTCAAGAACAATCTTATTAGTACCATAGATCCAGGAGCCTTTATGGGGCTTTCATCTTTGAAAAGACTGTAAGTAGTATATCTAGCTGGTCAGTTTAAACAAAACAAACAAAAAACTCCTCAAAGAGAGTAAGTCTTAGCTTCTGGAAGTTTTAGACAGCAAAGCTATTATATATTAAAAAGTTGAATGTAAATATATATATATATATATATATATATATGCTGTCTAAATATATATGCACATGCATGTGTAAAACAAAGTCTGCTTTCAGTCTTATGACTGAAGAACATCCGCTGCTTGTGGCTTGGCAGCCTCCCTTGTGCTGACAGTCACTTGTGTTATTCCTTTCTTTTTGGATTTGAGTGGCTTGAAACATCACTGGGTGGATGTTTGTTCAAAGCTTTGATTCCATCAAGTCTTGTTTTGTTGAATGTTAAACTCATGATCTTTATTTTCCAAAAGTCACAGTGGAACATGGCACTCTTGCTATTAATACTACACTGAAGTTACAGGACTGTTAATGCTGCTTTATTGAAGGTTTTGCCAACATTCCCATTAACATATTTTTGGGGGATTTATGCCTTGGCTGTAAAAGTTCTGTACCAGATGAAACTTGAAAAACAAAAACTCAGCATTATTGCTTTTCATTTTTCTTTTWTTTTAAACACTCTTCAGATTTTTGTATTATTGTTACAGCTTTTAAGTCTTAGAGATTTTGTTACTACCTCCTCCAGCCTGTTTCTTTCTTAAATTTTTAGAGTATATATGTTTATTTGTAACTGATCAAATGATCTAGCTCACTCAAAAGGAAAATCTTTTGSTAACTGTACTTCTGAAAACCTTAAAAATAAAACTGAGGAACTAATTCTGGATCATTATTACTTGCAAGCTTAATTTTTATTACTTTAAGAATTTTTGGCAATTTGATTCAAGACCTATACTGAAAAATGTATCACATTTAAGTATTTATTGAAGTATAATTATAGAAGTGGTTTTATGTATGTATAATAAATGCATTAGTGTAGGTCTCTGACATGGTAAAAAATTAACTGATGTACTCTGTGTGTATTATATTTATATTTGTAAACACACATATATAAATACTGCAAAAATATGAACATTTACTAGGTAGGGATGTAAGCCAAGCCTGTTTAAGGGAATTTATTGGTAAGTCTAGACCTGTTGAATTGTATATGGATAAACTATAATTACTTAAGAGATGGATTAAGGAGTCTGTGCATGTGTACACACTCATATAGCAGTACCTTGTGGGTTTTCCTGAAAAAGATCAAATATACATGTGGTGCAATCTGTTACTTGTGAATTTTTTTTCAAATGCTTCTCTTAGCAGACTGTATGTCATTTGGAAATAACCCAGTTTGTTCCAGTTCTTCCCTTTTTTTCTATTTATAGAGACTTAACTAACAACCGAATAGGCTGCCTGAATGCAGATATATTTAGAGGACTTGTAAACCTTATTAGATTGTAAGTATAATTTGTCCTATATAAATACACTAAAGYTTTAGCCTTGTGTAAGTTAACACTCTTTGTTTCAAGAGGAGTAGTTTATTTAAGTGTGCTCTTGAAAGACAGCCAGTGCCTATGGTTGTGGTTTGTTACTCAGTAGCAAGCTTAAAAACAAGTGTTGGGCCAACCCAAACCACACTATTCAATGATCTGTTGGCCTTGCAAAAGTTTTCCAGTTTCTCAGAATGTGTAGCTGGGAGGGAGACTAGGAGACTGTACAAAATATTTTCTTTAAAAAAATGTTCTAGCATTATAGACTCTTTGAGTGTCCATGCCATCTACAGTGGCATTGGTATCAGTCTGTTTTGCTGGCTCTCTTGCATGTTTTGAAGTACTTCATTTACTTTAAGAGGATAGCATATAAGATTTTTATGCCCTGGTTGTTAGTTTCTTACACACATTATTTATAGAAAGTGGTATGGATAATATTAAAAAAAAACCCCATTCTGATAGATTGAACATGCTTCTTAGAACATGTTAATGGGGAAACATCAGTTCGCTGGGAACAACAAAGTTAATTTTATATTTCTTGAAATCTATGCTCAGCTTCTGCCAGTTGCTGCTTTAAATAAAAGTCCCTGTGTTTCTTTTTTTTTTTTTTTTCCAATCGTAAAATTCTTCACCTAAACCAGGAGTATTAGAGAACAGTTTACTTGGAGGTTATTGACACTTGATTATTATTCTTACAGTCTTGTGAACTATGACAGTGTCCTAATAGTACCTTGTAATTTTTAAACATAGAGTTATATTGAAGAGAGGTTTGGTCTTTTTTACTTTCACATGTCRCTTGTCTGAGGATGAGTTCAAATCATGATACTTTTATTTCTCAGGAATCTTTCTGGAAATCTGTTTTCTACACTTACACAGGGAACATTTGATCATCTTGGCTCACTAAAGGCTCTGTAAGTGCTTGCTGCATTTAGTCCTACATTATTCTGAAAAAAGAAAGCTATTTTCTCAGCTGGGCTTCCAAAAGTTTTTTTCTGTGTCTAGTATTTATTAATTTATACTAAATAAATAGCATTTTACACCTTTATAGCAAAGGGACCAAATACTTCCAAGCAAGATCTTAGTCCTTCATGAACTGTATAGTTTTGTTGCACATAACAGTGGGTAAATCTCAGCCTCATGTTATTTTGCTCTCTCTTGGTTTCATAGGTTGTAATCTTGAGTAAGAAAGAAAGTAAATATAAAAAATGAGTGCTGATGATTAGCTTATGCTTTTCCCTCGTAGCCATGACAGTTGGGACTTCTCAAAAGCTTTGGTTTCTGGGTTTGACACYGAGTTAATTTCTTGTTTATATTTATAAAGGAGAATGTTTCTTTCCCTCCTCCATCCCTTTAAATGTTTGGAAGGTATTATTCCTGRTATTTTAATTGTCTGCATAATGGTTGCTGTCCAACAACACTACAGATGTGACAAGAGAATCTGGATATAACAGYTGCCATTAAAATAATTGCTATGTGGAGGAATTCATGTGAACAAACACCAAATGGGGTTTTGTAGGAATGTTGGTTTAGTGTCTGTAGTGTTCAGCCTGTGATGTTGTGTTATCCTCTAGACATCTGCAAAAAGAAAACATTTACATTAGAGGTGAAAACCAGTGTAGACATAGCCATATGTTGTGTTCCATATTTACCTGTTTCAAACCAGATAAAATATTGATTTCTGAACAGACATCTATGGGGATTTGGTATGCCTTTTTACTAGAAAGTACTGAATTATATAGAGAAGACTGTGAATAATTTAAATGCCTTATGACTTTCATGTAAAGCAGAATAAAATTGTGTGAATAATGCTTCAGAAAAGATAAATAGTTGAGGAGCTATTTTTATTTCTGTTGATTTTACTGCTAAAGCATTTGATCACTACAGTGAAGCAATGAAGTGTCTTCTTAGGTTAYAATTCAAGCAATTCTTTGTTACTGCTCACCTGAAGTAGCCTGAACACTCTCCATGAAAGAAATTATTAGAATTTTTTCATGTACTGGTATTAGATACTCCTCATATTTATGAACAGGATTCCTTTTCTGAGGGAGTATATCCTTTGTTCTCAGAGTACAGCTTGCAGAGGATAGAGTAACTTCCAGGAGGTAAAGGCAGGCAGCTCCACTGTAGCCTAGACTCTGCTTGTTGCCTTTGTGTCTGTGACAATGAGAGGCRTTGCACAGCTGTGAATGTCAGGCTTTCAGACCTTGGAATTCTGCAGTTTKTCACTGTATATGCCTATGTTTTGTTGCAGAGAATTTCAGACTGATTATCTTCTTTGTGATTGCAACATACTGTGGATGCATCAGTGGTTAAAGGAAAGGAATATAACTGTACGTGAGACTAAATGTGCCTATCCCAAGTCACTTCAGTCACAGACAGTGACTGGTGTTAAACAGGAGCTTCTCACSTGTGGTAAGCACTCCAGACAACTGATACCTTAGATGACAGTGGTAATTATGACTCCTTTTCAAAGGTTGATCTTTAGTTGTGATTCRTTATTTCTTGATTTTGTAAATAAATAATAAATTGATGATGTGGATGTTAGTTTGTAGAAAGAGAGGATGAGTAACTCTCGATAAACYCCTTTTTCCTACTGATCTGTATTTTTCAGAGATCTTTACCTAAACATCGCAAGAGGAATCAGAAACTGATAATTTCTTTCCTAGGTCTGGCTATCTGATTTAAGATATGTGAATTATTCTAACCCCTCATTTCTGAAGTTGAAAGATCTTCATTTTATGAGTTATTTTCCTGCATGCTGATTCTATTCTTGATTAGCCTTCTTTTTGTGACAAAATCATGACCAACTTGCTTCTTTTTTTTTATATTGGAATTATTTCAACTGTAAAAATAAAAACTCTTATGTTACTGTRATTTTGAGTCCTAGTGAAAAATTGGGAAGAACTAAAATGCATAATTCCATTTTTCCTTCAATCTTGTATTTTCCGCWCTTTTACACGTGGGCTAAAAAAAGAGTCTTGAAATATATTATGTTAAAGGAATACACATTTTGAAAGAGAATATGATGATAATCTGTATTTTTCAATATCCGCTGCATTAAATATAGTTTTCATATTTATCTTGCCAGATGCAACTCATTGTTTATATATTGATATATAAATAATTGATACTCATTTAGTGTATTTTTCTCCTCTTTTGAAAATCATGACAGATATGTAACAGATATATAACAGGTATGTAACAGATTCTTGCTATTAACTGTGGTTCTATGYCTTGAATTCTAGAACCGCCACTTGAATTACCATCGTTCTATATGACTCCRTCTCATCGTCAGGTGGTCTTTGAAGGAGACAGTCTGCCTTTCCAATGTATGGCTTCATATATTGACCAAGACATGCAAGTCTTGTGGTATCAGGATGGGAAGATAGTGGAAACTGATGAGTCCCAGGGTATTTTTGTTGAAAAAAACATGATTCATAACTGCTCGCTGATTGCAAGGTGAATCCGTAGTGAGAAAATGTACTTCCTGCTTCTTACTTTCAGCTCTGATTTAGTGACTTTCCATAACCAGTAAGGCCCTCTCATATCCTCACAGAGTGAACATGTACACAGAAACATCCCCAGTAGGGAAGTAATCTTCACACACCTCCTATTAACTCTAAAGTTGGAGGAAGGAGGTCTAGAGATTTTCTAGGTCAAACCTGCATGCTTAAAATAGGATTAGCTGGAGGAAGTTGTAGTTGGGTTTTAATTTTCTACAAGTTTCACCCAATGCATTCATTTAAAATATGTTCGTGGCAGGATACATTCATTTTCATGGAGTGTTAAAATTATGAAATGTTGAAAACAAGTCATTTAAAACTGAATTGCTCATGGATTCTTTACTCTTCCTTTTGAGCACACCMCAGTTGTTAATATTGTTCTCCAGCAGATATCTCTAAGTGTAATTTATTCTGCCTGCAGCAGATTGTTGACTTACTCAGCATCTACAGAATGCTTATATATCCTGTAATTGTATTAGTAAATTAGATCTTCAATGTTTATAACAAATTATGCATTTGGGAATTTATTTTAATTTGGCCTTTCTAAACAACTAMAAATTTTGTCTTGAATAGCAACTAACACTTGGGGAATTTGGACTTCCTTCTGAAGTCTAGGGACTTTTTTTCTATGGCTGTTCTTTTTGTTTCCCACCTTGGCAAAATTGAGAGCCTGAAGAATAGTAAATACTTCTCTCTTTAATTACAGTACATTGAGATGTAAATAGCTCTGGTTTTACAAGATCACTCATGGTTATATGTAATTTGGTGTTTCTTYCATTGTCTTTCTGTACTTAATTCATCTTTTGGTAAAAGCTTACGTAAATTGCAAGCTTATTGCAAGACTGTTGAGTTTTATTTGTTTATTTTCTCTTTCCAGTGCGCTGACGATCTCAAACATTCAGGCTGGCTCCACAGGAAACTGGGGCTGTCATGTACAAACCAGACGTGGSAATAACACAAGGACAGTAGACATTGTGGTGTTAGAAAGTTCTGCACAGTACTGCCCTCCAGAGAGGGTTGTGAACAATAAAGGGGATTTCAGGTTAGTAACCTCAGGTTTTTTTCACAGTAAAGAAAAGTCCATTTAATTTTGCTTCTAACTAAGATTTTATGCTTTAGAGGCGCCTGTGTGGATGTTTGCTTGTAAATGGTGTGCAATAGATTTTTAACTGTTCTTAATTATTATGTATTGACAGAAATGCATGAAATTATACTATGAAATGTTAAATTTTGAGCCTGGTAACATATCCTTGAAAGATATTGAAACTAATCTATGATATTTGAAATATATAAGTGAAATTATTGGAATTGTTCAACTTCTGTAGATTACCACGAAGATAATGTTAGACTGATGGGGGRTTTATGCCAGGTTATCATTCTCTTTAAAAGCCTTCTGCTCCTATATGACAAAATTACTATATAAAAAATATGCAGTATAGTTTGCATCTTCCTCCCCCCTCCCATGAGTATTAGAGTAAACAAAAAGAATGGTGCTGCTTCCTTTTAATGATTGTTGGGACTGTAGTGGTAGCTGTGATATTCCACTGTGTTGAGTTTTGCAGATTATTTTATCTTTTGTTCTTATCTCTTCACCTGTTTTCCCTTTTCTGATCTTTCTGCTGCTGGTCACTCTAACAACACGTTACTCCTGGAGGTGCCAGCTGTAACAGATAGCTTCTGTATAGATTCTCTATATGTAAGGTAATTCCCTTTATGGCTACTCTGTGTTTTACCTCCTTGCAGTAGTTCCTCCTGAGAATTAGTGTCTGCAGTAGCATTGTGTTCACTATGGTGCATAGGGTTTCCTAATGTTGTATAAATTGCTTTTATCCACTCATTTCACTTTTCTTATGCTGCTTGGCTGTGTTACCTTCTGCTTGGTCTTTTGTTTACAGTTAGAAACTTTTCATTTCCCAATGTGCATTAGAGCTTTTAAAGTCATCTTCTTTGTATACAGCTAATCTAAGACCATATATCTTTTATATTAAGAAATGAAAACTAAGTTCAGCCATGTTGCAGGGACATAGTTTTTGGGGGAGGGAAAAACAAGCTTTCAATTGCAGAAGACCTCCAGTTGTAGCAAAAATTCACCTAAAGTCCTGGCTGAGAGCATTATTTCCAAGCTGATCTCCTTTATGTTCATCACTTGGACAATTTGAGAAGGGTGAGTATGAGAAACTATTAGTAGGGGAATTAGTGTTAAGATCACTTGCTGCACAGAGGCAATTTAGAATTACCTAAGAACTTCACTTCTACATTGTAAGGAATCATTTATACGTGTAACTTTGTGCATGTCCTCTTTCTACACTGCGGTGGTTTCAACTGCAGGGATAAGCACTGCATTAGAAAAGGAGAACTTCCTGCTTTAGATAAAAGGCAAAAAAGTCAAACAGATGCAGGTTTTATTCATCAAAGAACACATCTATTTAAATCACTTTTTTTTTTTTTTATGATACAAATGTGAACTGTTCTTCTTTGGTTTGCCATTAGAGGTGAAAACAGATGGTAAAGGCTTATTTCAAAGTGTTTTCCATTAAATTAACCTGTGCTGTTCAGTGACTATTCAGTGTAATAGGATTTACCCCCTCTGGAATTCAGTAGAAAGAAATAAGATTTCAGGAAATATTCAGCTTATCAAAAAGTTCACTGTGTCTGGGTTTACTATAACAGACTTCCACTCATAGCTAAAGTAGAGTAATAATAAAGAGTAATTTTTCACCTTTGAGAGCATATGGAAATAAGGCTTTGACTAGTGAGAAGATGGTTCTGAGCAGATGGCTGTAAATGATCCTAGGTGAATTTGATTTTATAGTTTTTTTACTTGGAACTGGTTAGTCATTTTAGCTTGGATGGTATTTCAAAACTGGCATCAAGATTTTTATTCCTGCAGAGATGGGATAGCAAAGAGTAACAAATGAGTGTTTGTCTTCAGTGTCATTGACTTGGTATTAGTTCAGTATAGTTTGTAAATGTTAGCAAAACTTCATCATGGAATCTATTTAATTTAAATATTCTCAATCTTACTCAGATAATATCCCTGAGTATTTTACAATCAGTGATTAAATTGAAAATACAGTTTGCRTGTTACAATACTTCAACTTCAGTAAATCCTCTAACTGTTGTGTTGAGCATAATTTTATGCTGGTAATTGATAGAATTCTTTTTTAAATATAAGAATTATCTTTTTGAAAAGTGTTACTCATTGGGTGCARTGTATTTTAGAACTATAATTATCATGCTGAATTTAAAGATTTACTAAGTTGTAATAAAGAGAAACTGRACTATCTGTAAGCTAATGAAATTATGATATAAAAACTCATTGTAACTGAAAGTTACTGTTCATTTAAAGAAATGAGTGCTTTCAAAACAGAATTAATATGTATGAAAGAAAAGATTCTTTTATAATCTTGTGGTCTGCCTTCTTTTCCTCTGTAATGAAATTAAAGTGCTTAAACGTAAATGAACCATATTTTCCCTCACAGCTGTCTACACTCATGTATATGTGACAAATTTTGAGCACCTAATTATACAGAGTAATKAAACAAGAGTGTTAATATAGCCCAAATTTGCACTTCTACTAGCAGTTGGGTAAACTGTGAAAGAATTCAGACTTAGACTCACAAGAAATTAAGAATGCTGTCAAACTTGCATAACCTTTGTTTGCATGGTAAGAATTTCATGCCATTAATCACCTTTTGGGCTCTGCTGGAAGGATGTCCTCTCTGGCTTCATGGAAACTGGAGAACGCCTCTTCAGCTCATTCATGCAGGTATTGGGAGGAAACAGTTCATGACTGAGAGTGGCACAGCTTAACATTCATTTAGCAGAAGTAGGGAATAAGGGAAATGTGGTTAAAGCTAAAATCAGTTCCCCTATCTCATTCACCACTGGGCTGCAAAGAAACTTTTTCCTACTCAAGGGATTTTGTGTGTGGGAGAGGAAAGAGGATAAGGGATGCTGTTGCATGACAGTGTTTCTCTTCGTGGCACTGTGCTTTTGTGCTGTTTTTGTGACGTGAGATTATGGCACAAAGCTGTTGAGTTTTAAATTGCCCACCTTTTATGTCCAGTTTAGTACAAAGCTTTCTAAATCATTATAGAAATAATATATTTGTTTTAACAGTAAAATGTTTCTGTACATATCTCATATCTACATGATAAAGGTAGCATGGACTATAAAACTACCTGGCATTGCTTGTATTCTTTTGAGAAGATTTTGGCAAAAGATGATAAAATGCTGTGTAGGGAGATATATACAAAGTAAACTCGGGGAGAATGAAAGAACAATAATGAAAGAGAGGGATAATAAAAGTAGGGAAAGTGGAGATAAGAAGATGGAGAAAAGGCACGTGACCTTGTGATAATCTAATAACTTTTGAAATACTGTTTAACACTGCAACTCTCAATTTTTTCTGTTTGATGCCTACAGAAGATACACACATATATATATATAACTTAGAAATTGTACTTGTTTAAAAGCATAGTAATTAAAGCTCTCTTGAAAAAACATTTGAGTCCTAGTTTGAGAAACCAGAGAGAAACTCTGTTTTTCTCTTTTTCCACTTCTTTTGCACTAGATGTGAGTAGTGAGAAAAGGAACAACATGTGCCATATTTCAGTAAAAATATTTGTCTTGGAGGTAGTGTCATAAARCCTCTGTCAGGACCACAGAATTTAAATTATTCCAAGGCCAAGTGAGGCTCAGTCTGTAAGATGATACATTCAGTGAAAACTGAGCTGACCACACTTTTACTGAAAATGCTTTRGAAAAATACAGCTTTTAGAAAACTGTAAAGACAGGGACAAATACTCCTTTCRAAGTGGTATCTTTGATGTGAAAACTTAATATAGAAATTTCAGCATTGATAAATGATTTTGGAAATCATGTTTTGGTACTCCAGTGGCAGTGTTTCTGGAAACCTGACTCACTCTGCATTCTAGAAGTGGCAATTTGAGTGTATTATGCAAGGTATTTGTGGGCCTGTGTGTCTTCTGACAGCTGTGCCAGCTGATTTATTGTTGTCCTCATCTGCCTATTTCCTTTTTGGCTTTTTCCTCTGAAGGCTTATTATAAATATGTAAAAATTGGGAGCACAGAAGTATTTCATCTTTGTACTGTTTTTCCAGTCTGTGTTGAATCAGAGTTTATTTTGATTTATCCCTACTGACATTTCAGAGACTTGGATAAGTGTGCATGTGTTGTATCCTGCTGTCCCTCCCTCCCTTCCCAGCAGATGCATAACTTGTTCTCTTCATGACCAGAGTTGGCCAGACATGATCCAGTCTGRTGTTTTGTTAGCTTGCTGAGGTGCATGTAACACTGCACTAAGGTTATTCCAGGAATTGTGGCAATTGATACTTTTGTATTTTTTAGAAAAAAATACTATTGTAATTTTTTCTAAAGAAGATTTTTGTCCTTTCTTTCACCTTCTTTTTTACAGTTAAAAAGATCTTWAAATCCTTATGTTACCATTGCAGAATCTATACCTGTTCTTTTAATTAATTTGCATTCCCTAAAATACCTCTATATGATTCTAGGCATTTTAAATCTGTGCCAATTATTTTTTAATTAATTTCTTCTTTCTTTTAACTACCTCAGTTGTCACCAAATCTGGTATAAGTTTTCCTTTCTGGTATTGTTTGATGGTGGCACTTCTCTTAGTTACTTGAAGTGGCTGCTCAGRCTCTGAGTGTATGTGAATAAATATTTGCTAGGCTGGATGAAGCTCTGCTGGATACCAAATAATCTTCTGTCTCCTCTAGTATTCAAATACTCTAGTGATGGTCATAATAGCARGTCTCCATTTCCTAATGAAACTGTGTCACTGCAATATGGAGAACTGATCTGTAATGTCAGAGCTGTTACAAAAGGTTGTTAAATGTAAGTCCTTGTTTCCTAGTTTAGTTTGTTGTGTTTGTCATCTAGTCTTTTCCATTAGTTCTCTTACCAACTTAGAATTCTTTTATGGTTGTTGCAATGACCTGTGCAATACTGGGATGCCACCAGCATCTTGTCACTTCTTGCCCAAACTTAAGTAATGGTCAAACTGGCCTGAACTGTGTCTTTCTTTCATTACTGAACATGTTACAACTGTTCTGTTGGCACTAATTAAGACTAAATGGGAATTTAAGATGGAGAAGACTTCCAGTATACCCTAGAAGGTTAATACCTTCTATCACTTAATGTAATTGAGAAGTGTAGCCTTTTGCCTTACTGCATCCCTGGAGTTAATTGTCTTCTCTCAGGAAGAACTGTGATAAATTCTAGCATCTTCAGTAAGAGGAGTTRCTTAACTGATGAATAAGGAGGGAAAATGATGCTGACTTCTTCAGTTTCTTTGTGTTGGCACTATTACTTAAATTACTTTGGTGTAATCCACCAGTTTTTTTTTTGTTTGACCAGTTCCAATTTTTGGACTCAACTGCTTTGTACAAARCCCTTTGAAATATTAATATTTAGAAAAACTTTGTTAGCTCTTAAGACTCCTAAAGGAGTTTGACATAATGAGGCTTCAGAAAGCCTGGGATGATCCAGTGAAGCTCACTTGCTCTCAGTTTTAGTTAAACCTTGTATGTTGGATTATTAAATTTGAGATACAGAGCATTGTGCAATTTAGATACGTATGCTTTTTACTTCTAAAATTTAAGAATTAGTGCTCTGAATGATAAACTAGGGCTTAYGCATATAGCAGGGAAGAGAGCCAGAAGCAGGGGCTGGCAGACTGGCTGCCGTTCCTTGTCCTTGTCCCTTCTGTCTGCTCAGCATTGCATCTTAATTTGGGCATGGTTTCCTTCTAGTCTTATTTTTCTCCTTGGTTAGTTCTGCTCTAATGAATGATCAGTGCATTAAAGATGTATTGCAATTTATTTTCTGGTGGGTTTTTTTGTTGTTGTCTGTGTTTGTTYGTACAGATACAATATGCAGTAAAATTAGAGGAGAAAGTGGAGAGAACTTTAGGAGTTTTTAGAAGGGCATAGTTCATGTACCTTCAGTGAAAGGAATTCTTTTTTCCYTTCTTGACATTATGAACAAATTTTTCCCATTGATTTCCATTTGGTATTTCGTTTGCAAAACTGGTCAGAGTGGTTGTACTTGTGCTACTACTTTTTCTTGGGTACTGCAAATGTAATCTGTTCATATCTGCAGTTTGGTATGAATATGAATGGAATTGTTTGAAAGTTGTATTGATAGATGTGTAGAGGACATGTAGAAAGTGAGTATCAACTTGTTTTTAACGTGTTAATAGGATTTTTCATGAAGTAGGCAAGGTTTTTTATCAAAAAATTGTGAACTATTTCTAGTTGTTTTATAAGCACCTTCCTCTCTCCACCTGAAACCTCATAAAAGAATTCAAAAAAAGCATGCTAGCATTAGAACTCATTTTGTTAATAGACACAAATATGAACAGCTTGAAAATACTGAAGATGAGCCAAGGTGGCCCTTTAAATAGTTTAGAGATGCTTCGTTTTGAGTATCTCTTTATTTCATGTTGTAGTGCTTAATCCTTTTATTTACTTGTCATGTAAATTTGTCTAAGTGTGAGGGTTTTTTTTTCCTGTTGRCTCCCCAGGTGGCCCAGAACATTGGCAGGCATCACAGCATACCTGCTGTGCACACGTTACTCTGCTGGCAGTGGGATCTATCCTGGCAGCTCACAGGATGAGAGGAGAGCCTGGCGCAGATGCGACAGGGGAGGGCGCTGGGCAGACGAGGACTACTCCAGGTGCCAGTATGCAAATGATGTGACTCGAGTGCTTTACATGTTCAATCAGGTAATTTGTGCTTTTCTGTAAAACCAAATCATGAAAATCTCATAAATAAAATAAAAACTCAGAAGACCCTTTATCTCCTTTAAGCTGGAAATACTGGTGGTCTAGATAGGTTAGGTGGACACATGCTTCTGGGTACAACACTGGAACTTACAGGTTTAGATTAAAGCTTGGTTTAGTATCTGTTTTGAGTGCCCCAAGATTAAAGGGTAAGGAAAATTTTCTTCTTTTTACTTATCTAAGGCATAAGAGAATGGCTTGTCATGATTATTCTTGTCAACTGGAAGCCTGTTTTGCCCACATGCTATAAAGAAACAAAGCAGGCTTAATCTGTAATGTAGAACAGCTCTTTTCATTATAGTAGTAGAGAGCAGTCAAACTCTGCCTTTGTTGTTGTAAATCTTTGATAGATTTGGTGTGATTGATAAGAGTTAACTAGTGAAACTAGGGAGTACTAACTAGGCTTCTTTATCTGGTAGCACTTACCAGGATCCAAGAGAGTATTCTGGAATTTAAATTCTAGCTATGAAACAAAATTTTTCAGCTCCAAGTCCCTTTTGAGGTTTATGTAGTTAATGCACACTTCCACAAATGCTGTTCTGCAGTGATGTACCCAGCCATGTCTGTATAGTTGCTGTSTTGCAAATTACTCTATAATTTCCAAATAATAATATATATAATATATATAAATATATATAATAATATAAATACTCTATAAAACTTCTGGTTTAAGCTTGTTTTCCGTCTCCTGCAATCAGATCACTAGTATGGATGCAACAGGTGAAACCATGGAAATATGAGATTGTTTTTGGTGTGAYTTGGTGTTTTTGGAGTTGGTTTGSTGGTTGGTTTTTTGTTTGTTTTTTAATAATAATGCTTGGTCATTGGAGTTGATGATGTTGGTAGCACCACTTGTGTTTAACACRGGGTGGTGGTGCTTGTCTGAGCCCAGGATAGGATTTCTACATGTTGTATGGGTTTGGAGTGTTCCAGTTCATCTCATATTTTAGGGGTAAGTTCACACTACCTGTCTAAAGTGCCTCAGCCCCCAGCTGGGACAATCAGATCTAAACTGTTGTTTTCCCCTTGGGATGTCTTAGATTTATACAYACAATGAAATCTTGATGTCCAGCTGATTAGGCTAACTACAGTTTGAGGCAAAAGATTTGTACTGCTTGTTGTGTAAGATGGGCTGATTTGCACCCTCTGTGTTCAGGTACTTCCTAATGCTGACACAGCTTTTTATTCTGCTCTGGTTCCCTGAGGATCCCTGAGCCCTGGCCAACAAAGATGGCAGGGGTGAGAAGGAAAGAAAGGGAATGCCTGTTCTGGCCCAAGTTAGAGGTTAACATAACTATTCTGCTTTACTGCTTTATATTACTAGCACTAGGGATTCATTCCATGGCTTGGTCACATGAAATAGGTTTGAGGGCTTGAAAAAAGAGAATTCTTTCTTAATGATTGGTTAACAGGAGAGAGATGATGCTGAGGATCACTTTGTCCTTTTCTAGGACACAGAAGGCTTGAGTGCTAGCTTAGATAGAGCTTTGATGCTGCTGGTTTGCTTTTTTCTCACCTGGAAATTCCCATTTTTCTGCAAGGCCTGTGACAACTCAATGCTATTCCAGCCTATGTACTGTAGCCCAGCTGCTCAAGAGCCTACATAACTTAAGCTTGTTTTAAGTGCTTTTGGTTAGCCAACATTTTTGTTCTGGAAAAATGTTGCCAGCTTTGTGTTAGGAAGTTTAAAGTGTAAGCATCAGACTGGTATCTTYAGAAAAGCAAAACAGTAATTTTCATGTGTGAAGTAGATAACTTCCTATTATCCACTCAAAAATAAATGTACACAGGTATTCTATGCTGAAGTTTTTTTAAAGGGAAAAGGGAAATGTTTTGGATGTGGGATTTGTTTTTACTTATGAAAGTAAAGTAAAAACAAGTCTTTTTATGKGTAGTGGGTTTGGAATTTTTAGCAGTATTTTGCACACAAGTTTCTTGTCTCTGAGACTAATGTTAAATGTAATCATAATACAAACATGTTCAGAGCCTTTGAAAAAAGGTGGTTGAGCTGCTTTGAACATCAGAACTTCACCAAACATTTTAAATCAAGTAAAGGTTCAGATGTAAAATAAAATAAAACCTTTTTAGCGTTCTACCCAGAGCATTCCTATTCCATTGCTCTTGTTCGTGTATTCAACAGGTACAGTTTTAGGTGAAAAGAAAATAATGATTAAAGAAAAAGTTCAAAGAAATTGCATCGTGTCTGAATTTGAAAGTTGACTTTGTTCAGTATGTGTTATAACTTTGAACTTTATTTGCACTTTAATGCATGACTTCTACCATATTGACAAAAAATTAACTTTCATTAGTCAAAATTTAGTACAAGTGCTAAGACTGGCAAGGATAAATATATAGTTGTGCTTATTTTGCACTTTTCAAATTCAGTAGGGCAGACTAGGTATCTCCAACACCAAAATTAGCTGATAACATTAGGACAGCTTTCCACTGTACTATGTAAAATTTCCCATTTTTGGTCCCTGCTGGCTCAGGCATGTTGATGTTGTGTATTATTTAGTGAAGAATTTYCCAGCATGTTTGTTTCCAGGGGTTTGTTTCAGGAGTGAAATCATGACCTTTGTCATAGTGAGATCTGTCTTGGTTTTTTGTGTGTATGCCATTCCAAATGCTTCCTCTAATTACAGAATTGAGAGTGAATGCTGTTGTTTGTTTGAATTGGTTTTGGCTTCTCTTGCTATAAAATGCTACATTTAAAGAGCTTTGTGTTGTCATGCCTTGGCTTTGGTGAAAATGAAAATAAGCAGTTGACAATACTGCTTTGGGGGCTTTTTCTCCTTCTYTTTGGTGCAGTGCCTCTCTCCCTCCTAGGACAGACAACAGCACAAAACCCAATTGCTGGCTGCCASTACAAACAGTAGTCCTCTGGCTTGTAGGAAATGTTTTTGCTTACAGATAAGGTGGTGGTCCTTAGCTGCTCAAAACACTGTGATCCCTGTGGGAATTGCTCTCCTCTTTGGATCAATGCTTATTTATTAATTGGTGAAGTGTTGTCTCTGTCTTGTCCTTTTTTAAATGCTCGTGTTTGTTCTCTGTAGATGCCGCTCAACCTCACTAATGCAGTGGCAACAGCAAGACAGCTCTTGGCTTACACAGTTGAAGCAGCAAATTTTTCTGATAAAATGGATGTTATTTTTGTGGCTGAAATGATAGAGAAATTCGGAAGATTTGCTGAAAAATATAAAGAGGTAACTGGATAATTTGCCATCACTTTAAAGATAATCAAAGTGTTTGTCCTTGAGTATTCTGAGCAGTGAAATCTTCCCAACATTAGATGCAGGCACTGAGTTAGTGGATTGTCAGATTCTATTCCATGTTTTTGTTTGTTTAGTAGGTCCCTGAAGTTGCTGACCCATGGTCACAGACTTTGCATTGGCGCTGAGATGATCCAGCATTCACTGGACCTGTAATGTGAGTAACACCTCTGGTCAGCACTGGAGCAGGGAGATAGGTACAGTAAGTCTGTTTTTATTTAATATGGAGTGGGTCACACAGGTTTTCATTGCTATCTTCTTATCTAAAAACACAAATAATGAAAGCCTCAGAGATCCTCTCAATAATGAATAAAACAAGACTTATCTTCTCCCCTCCCACCATGATAGACTGTCTTTATTCAATATTGAGCCATATCTCTAAGGTTTTCAGTACTCCTCTGCCTTGCAGGATATAACATAAGACATTAAAACAAAATCTTAGAGAGTGCTCATTGTTGGGGAGAAAAATTGCAAATAGAGGAATAGTCCCACCAGTGGGTAGAAACTCTCTGTTTCACTGCTGAACAGAGGTTATATTGATCTCACTGTACAGTGCATGTTGGGAAGTTGGAGACCACGAGTTTAAACTCGTGCAAAAAAACCRAAAAGCCAAATTTTCCCTGTCCAACCCCCAGCAAACTGTAAATGCTGGTGCTATGTCT
Organism: Alauda arvensis; assembly: GCA_902810485.1. Classification (NCBI taxonomy): domain Eukaryota; kingdom Metazoa; phylum Chordata; class Aves; order Passeriformes; family Alaudidae; genus Alauda; species Alauda arvensis. The sequence continues at coordinate 332,969 of CADDXX010000675.1, forward strand.
TTTACAGAGCTCCTTAGAGGATTTTCATCTTAGACAATGGTTTTTTTTTCTCAGTGGATTTGTTTTGAAGCCAGCCTGTTGTTTGCTGGTATATTTAAGGACCATGAGTACAATTTCATGTAAAAATTTCATGTAAAATTTTAGTAGCTATTAATAAGGCTTGACTTCTTATCAGGTTATTACTCTAYGAACTTGTTCTTGATGCTCTTATTCATATTCATTCACTTACACCATCTTCTTCTTCAATCCCTAGTTTGTGCTAAAGTGGCTATTYTGAAAGATTAGTTCAATAAATAATAAACAGGTTCATTTAATAGCTCTTTCTTATCAGAAACAACAAGACAAATGTTCAGAAAGATCGTAGCAGATTGCCTTAATTTAGAGTACAGCTGGAAAAACTTRTTTGTACCTTGAAGTAACAGAAAGAATAATGTGTAATACATTTTGAAAGTATGAATCTACTTGAATTCTGCGAATTGAGGATATTAACACTGCTGGTTTATTCTAAAACCACTGTTTGTTGATGTGTGAAACTTGYTACCATTTCTCAAGTAGTAATAAGTCATGATAAGCACTTTCAATTAATTTAACTTTGTTGAAGACTTAATGAAAGGACTTCAGCCTGCAAATGCTACTTAAGGCTCTGTATTAGTTAAGAACTTCTACTGATTGTAACCTCTGTTCCAAAGAGAGCCAGTTCTCAAAATAATAAATACTTTTATATTCCAATTCTTGCCATTATATTTAAAGATTTAAAAAAAAAAAGAAGAGCAAATGATTGTGCTCTCTCCTTATCAGTAATATTCTGAAAARAAATTAGGAAGGCTGCATAGTGAAGGAGATACCTTCCTCACCCTCCCCTTTCTCTTTTCCAGCAGAAAATTCCAGTCCCTAAATTTAGGCACTGTGAATTGCATTTCAGTCAATTCAACTAAGAACTATACTCACCTTTCCTTTTGGTCCAGTATTTGTCACTGCTCCTTCAATGTTGAGAAAATATGGTATAGGTGAATGTAGGTGCTCATTATTTTTGGTAGAGTGGCCTAAATAAATAAGTTCCCTTTACAGTTTGCATTTGGTTTTCAGATGGAAGGTAGGGTGAGGACTGTGAATTTAAAACAATGTAATTGATGGTTTGAAAKCAGCACTGGTACTTATGGGTATTTGCTGTCTCTCTCATGTAAACCTGTGACCTAAAACAGGTCATGCAAATTTGAAGKCAAACAAGAAAGCAATAAAAAAAAGTTTTACTTGCTAAAAGGAAGCAAAACGGAAGGGTTGTATGCTAATTTTTGTCTGGTTTACTCTTTTCCTATTCTATCATACATGCAAACTGTTATAGTTTGATGTTTAATTCTAGTTTCCAAGTTGATTGTAAATAGTCCTCTTAAGGAATTAGTACAGTAGAAAGTGAAGTATCACACACTTTCCTTTTAAGAAAATATTTATCATTAATTTTTTTCCTGAGTACAATATAAACAGATACATGGCAAGACTTTTTCTTCAGTGGGGGTAAATGTCTGAGTCAAAGTATTTCAGTATCTCAATGTGATGAGGTGATTGAAAGATGAGCAACCATTTTCCTTTGCGTGCTGCCAACTCACTTTGTATYTTCTGATAATAAACCTACCTGCTGAAAGCTTTCATGCCTATAAAAGAGTCTTCCTACTTCTCTTCYATGTTAGCTTGGCGACGTCATGGTGGACATAGCAAGCAATATTATGTTGGCTGATGAACGTGTTCTGTGGATGGCACAGAGGGAAGCCAAGGCTTGCACCAGAATTGTGCAGTGTCTACAGAAAATCGCTATGTATCGGCTTGCAAATGGAGCTCARGTTTATTCTACTGTAAGCATGAATTCATTGATATATCTTGAATTTGAATAGCTTTTTRTTTTTCTTAATACATGCTGGCATTATCTGAAATGCCTGTTATTTCTGAAGGGAGTAGAGTAATACTCTGAAAAGATTTATACCTGCCAGAAAAAAAAMGAGATGTTTTTCTGGATGTGTTTTTCTGTGAAGGCAGAGAATCCCTTTAAGATTATTCATTATCTTGTTTGTGGTGTATAAAACCATTTCRTGTTTGATTTTTGTTGTCACAGTATTCTCCAAATATTGCTCTTGAGGCCTATGTAATCAAGGCTGCTGGTTTCACTGGGATGACTTGCACCGTGTTTCAGAAAGTGGCTACATCAGACCGGACAGGACTCAGTGATTTTGGGAGAAGAGACCCAGATGGAAATCTAGATAAACAATTAAGCTTTAAGTGCAATGTTTCAAATACACTGTCAAGCCTGGCTTTAAAGGTGGGATGCTCTTTGTTTCCCTACTTACTTTGTAATAATATATATGAAAAAYTTGGCAAGCAAGTTTATTGTTATTAATTTCTAAGGTTAAATTAGCATTTTTGTGTAATCCAAAATGACTGTGAGAAGAATTAAAGGGATAAAGGATAATAAAGCTTGATTATAAAATATTTGTTTTAATGGACACAACTTCTAATAGGTAGGTGTGGTTTTCTTCATTGTAACTTCATAAGTTGAAAGATCCTTTCAGACTTTTTCATATGTATGGAAATTGAGATGCTTCCTAGTTCATAATAATATGTCTCTATTTTTCTGCATTTTCACCTTCATTACATATGAAATCAGACACTAGCAGTCTCCTTAAAAATGCAAAATACTCTGCTCAGAGTAATACTGTAATTAAGCATGAAATAGAAATGGACCTGAGAGGTTAATTTTGTGTGTGCATGTGCATATACTCATGTATATTACATATATATATGTGGGTGTGCATAAAATGGAAACACTTCCTCATATTCCATAAAAGTAATTTTTCAATTATATTCCCCAACTTACCAGTTTGTCTTTAACACTTAATTTGCTTGAACATCACTGCAGGGCGTGTATGACAATTTATACTTAGGTAATTCTATTAAATTATATGCATGCTTCTCACYCAAGTGTTATTTATATACATGTAGAACCACCCTGTTTGTACACAGCATTTTATTTTGAATGCTGCTAGTGCACAATTGCAGCATTTCTCTGCTTGTGTTAGTTGCTGCTTCTAGTTCCTKATAGTCTAATCTGGAAAAACTCTTGCTCTTGTAATACTTTACTGATACCAACTTTAACTTTACTCTGTGTAACTAAGGTATCTGCAGAATCTAACTATTTTAAAATGTTTTAAGACTTTAATAACCTGATTAAGCTAGTTTTTCCTGGATTACTTGGAAACACTCAAATAGATTGGTCACAATACACAGTCTGCTAAATGCATTCATCTCTGACTCTGTATATATAGAGAATACTCTGTATATATAGAGAAGTTGCTCATCTAATCTCTGTAAGGAACATACTTTTCTCTTTGGAACTTTAAAATTCTTTTTGTTTCTAGAACACAATTGTAGAGGCCTCTATCCAGTTGCCAGCTTCCCTTTTCACCCAAAAACAAAAAAGAGAAATCAGACCAGCAGATGAATCTGTCTACAAGCTTCAGCTTATTGCATTTCGCAATGGAAAGCTTTTCCCAGCAACAGGAAATTCAACACATCTGGCTGATGATGGGAAGCGTCGGACAGTTGTAACTCCAGTTATTCTTACCAAGATAGGTTTGTTCTTAYTTCTTTTTTATGATTTTTAGCAAACAGTTTTGTCTCCCTTGTTTTGATGAGTGCATATCCAGTAGAAGGTTCTAGCATCTAAGGTGTTACATGATGAGAAATGGCTGTGCAAATGCATTTCCTCTGTGGCAGATGGACTGCACGTGGCCAGCCCCCACGCTCCCATCAACGTGACGCTGCGGCGGATTGCGCACGGAGCAGACGCGGTGGCGGCTCAGTGGGACTTTGAGCTCCTGAACGGACAAGGGGGATGGAAATCCGATGGCTGTCGCATCCTTCTGTCTGATGAGAACGTTACAACCATTCAGTGCTACTCCCTCAGCAACTATGCTGTWCTAATGGTAGGGCGCTTACAAATTTTATTTCTTTCCAGAACTTGAAAATGTTTTAAGATACAATTCTGTTTGACTTTTCACTTGTGTTAAGGAAAACAAGCATTCCCACACTCCTTTTCACATAAAACTAGACATAATAAATACATCTTTAGTTTTTGCTTTTGATGATGTAAATGTTGAGGTAAGAAGAGTGTTAAGTGGAAATCTGTCAAAGTATAATTAATTGGGTAATAAATAATTAACAACAGGTGATACTTGGAAAAAACAATTTTCATATGAGAAGTACTATATTATAGGAAGACATTTTAATGAGTTACTTTATCAAATTTCATTAACTTTAGTCTAATAGTGACTGTTACTGCTCTCTATTTTAAACTGTCTTCTCTTGTGTTAGATTAGATTTGTTGACCTTAAGTTGACCAGGAATGTTTTCCCAGGTGTTTTTTTTTCTGTGATCCATAACTGAAGACTTTGGAATTTCATTCCAAATTAACTGTTAATTCTGGTAGCAGTATGTAGGTCTGTTACCAGAAGACATCAGTGGAAAAGGAAAAAAGATAGTCTAAGCATATTGATATAAAAAAATGGTTAACCAGTTCTGAAATATGGTGATAGAGACACTTTTAGTGCTCCTCAGTTGTGAAGCAGAATTTCTTCTTTGTCTGTTCTCAGAACACTTTAATTTCAGAGTCTGGCCTGGGAAGCTTCACTTTTTATAGATGGTGACTGCTGCCCTGCCTGTCAGTAATCCCTAYAGATGCTAAATTATRAAATGATGCATAAATAGGGTGGGCTGGTAGYAAACTGAGCGAAATATTACGAGGTKTAGGAAATACTGTTAAATGTAAATTTGATATGGGTTTTGTGGCAGTTAATGTGTTCTGTGTGGAATTMTATATATATTTATGTAATCATACGTGGAAGAAAGAGGACTCCTTTATGATGATTAGTGGATTGGAAATTGATACTTTTCTTTAGCAACTCAGATTTTCAAAAATCTGTCTCTGCAGAGAATTAAATGGTAATTACCAAGCTAAACTTACATAAAATTGATTTACTTGCCAAGATTTTTAAAACAGCTCAAAGAGAGCAACTTTTCACTTTACCTTTGAGGGTACTGTTTTAAATTACTTCAGACTTTTGCAATCAAGTAAACTTTTACAAGTAGTGTTTCTTTCTTTGCTATTTTTAAAATATATAATCCTTTCCTAAAATTAACAGCATTTATTAAAACAGAATTAAACTTCATTTGTATATATAATATGCATGTAAAGAGAGATTATGTTTTAAATTGGTCACATTYCCTTCACTAGGAGGAAGAAAAATGAAAAGCATGTTTAATCCAGCAGTTGTCACTRTAACAATAAATACATGAAACAGCAGTGGCAGGAGGGACCTGAACATGGTGGTTCATCATCCTGGCTGGATGGTGAATGAGTGAACTGGTGAACCAGATGCCAGTTCACTCTATTTTAATCTCCTTTACTTTAGTACATTTATGTATAGAAAAAAGGAATTTGTAGTGTACTGACCCTCTTCGTACATTTCAGAACATAAAGTTCTCTGATAAGGAAACACATCACTGCGTGCCTGCTTTTCTGATCTAGTAATTCAGGCAGATGTAGTTGTACTACTTTGTATTTATTTGGAGATGACCTTCWCCACTGTTCAATAATAGAAGAGATAAGCAGTAGACTCAGCTGAAAACTCATTATTACAGGCTGAACAGAGGAAAAAAACCAGCAATAGTGGTTGAGAAGAAACAAGAGTTCTGCTAATTAAGTATAAACTCTGCAGTATTCTTAATGCCATCTCTACTGTCATTCATTTTTTATCTAATAATTATTTAGGATCGGTTTAGCTTAGAAATAACATTATTAGCTCCCCTTASTCTTTTTACGAGTGGATATCTATATCAATGGATATAGAATTCCATTGATCTGTTCCACTTGGCTATCTAGTCAATGCATATACTGAGTTTTCTCAAATGTTCAGAAGATTGTTTTAAATTTTGCAGTTTTGTAGCTCTCCTTCTCAAAATTCACACAGATGCATACATGAGATCTCAATCTCGTTACCTGACACCAGTCTGGAAGCAGCAGCCAGAATTGTCCTATAGTTTCTCTTGCCTGGTACTCATGGGCCAGGTATGACAAAAGATTTGCTTATGCTTGAACAGCAGTGAGTTCTYAGGGATCCCCAGCTGCATAACAACCAGGCCATGGGAGTGTTGAAATCTGATGACATTGGCTGCCTGAGGCATAAATTCTTATGATCCTTTTCCAGGTGCCAAAGAAAACCAAATAGATCAGAATCAAACTGACAACCTGATTAAATTAGTTTGAAATGAAGTTGTTGAGTTAGTTAGGWATAAGGAATTTATATTCTGATGAAAGAAAAACTGAAGTTATGGTGAAGAGAGTGTTGACTCTAATTGTAAGCCTCAATTCAAAAACTCTTTTCCTGTCCATGAAATCAGATTACCRATTTTAAGCTTAAAAATATCACTGCTTTTTTTTTTTAAACAGACTGAAACTTCTTCCTAATCTTTTCCTGTTCTTTCTTCATGCTAAGTTTTTTCTCCTTTTTCTCAGGACACTTTTAAACTTCGCCAGCTCCAGAAGTTTAAGAGTGATTCCCCGAGAATTACAGGGGAGAGACTTTCCTGTATCCTGTCAATTCCAAAAAATATTTTTARTAGATTTTTTTCATTAATCATAGTTAAGTAAATTTACTGTATTTTGTGCTGGGGACTAGAGGTTTTTTTGAGTTGTCATGTCTGTGTCCCCTCCCCATTCCTGGAACTCAAGTAAATTGTAACTGCTTCCAAACAGAATTATTTCTTCCTTYGAGTAAATTCAAATGTCATTCTGGGGTGGGTTCAGAAAATTTAATTAATGCTATAAAGCTGTTGAATTMTCTTTGAATTATCAACTATCTATTCTGGTCAAACAGTAATCATAGAATAACAGTCTGGTAGGAACATCTGGTGCCATTTGGTCCAGTTAACCTGCTCAAAGTTTGACTGCCATTAAAGTAAAATCTTACTGCTCCAGGTCATAGTCAGTCAAGCTGTGAGTATCTCCAGGGACACAGTCTCTCTGGACAGTATGTGACCACTTCAGAATTTCTCTCCTGTATCTAATCAGAGTTTCTGTGTTGCTGATACTGTCAGTTTCTGTTCATTAGTGGACGGTTGAGCTCCAAGAAGAGTTTGAAAGAGTTTGACTTGGTCTTCTTTATACCATCCCAGCAGGTAGTCTAATATAATAATGAGATTTCTCCACTCTTCCTTTTCTTTTTAAAGATAAAAGACATCTTCTTCAGCCTCAGACACTTTCTGCTTCAGCGTGGTAATCATCCTGATGATCTGTTAGACTTGTTCCATCCAGTATGTCAGCGTCTCTCTTGTGCTGGGGAGCCTCACGTTGCCAGTTCTGTGGCGTTGTCTGTCAGTGCTCAGCAGAAGGGAAGGATCAGCTCACCCACTTGCTGTGCCAGGGCTCACACAAAAAAGTGTGGCCTTGGGCTACAGGTGACATTGCTGACTTGTGGTCAGCTTTTGTCTACCACTAACTCAGGTTGTTTTCTGATCAGTCCAATGCCCAGCCTCTATTTTTGTCAGCATGGGGTTACTCCATTCCAGATGCAGATCCTTTAACATTTTCCTTTTCTAAATTCCATTATGTTTTATCAACTCATTTCTGTCTCACCCAAATCCCTCTGATTATCCTCCAATCTGTTAATCAGTCCCCCCAGTCTGTAACATCATCTACAGACTTGCTAAGGGCACTTCCTGGTGATGTTCTTTGTGCTGTTAAAAAAGATAATCACAACTGAAACACACAGTTATTCCAACTCTGCACATGCAGATATTTTAGGATGAAGAAAATGGTGTATTTCTATAGAAACACAGAGGTRCTGACCTCTCTGTATCTTCAAGAATATATGAAGTTGAACTGTTCTGTAAGAATTGTGACTGCATTTATAAAAAGGTCAGCCAGAATAGCAGATAATTGCAGAAGAAACCCAGAAAGAACAAATAAATAATTGGAGTTGTTTCAGGACAGGTGGGAAGGGAAGGAAGACATTTTATCTAGACGGTGTCTTACTTCTTGTGTTCCTTTTGTCATTCCCTCACCCTCAAAAAATAGATACAGTGTACTGATGTTATTGTTGTTTTGTTGTCAGGACTTGACTGGAGGTGAATTATATACACAAGCAGCTGATCTTCTGCATCCAGTAATTTATGCCACTGCCATGGTTTTGCTGATGTGCCTGTTGATGATCATGGTCAGTTACATATACCATCACAGGTAGGAATCAAAATTGCCAGACTAAGAAAATTACTTTGATCATGTTTAGAACTACCTTATTAGAGCATGATATAGTAATATGCTTTCAKTGTTTTTTCTCTCTAAAATTTGTTGATGCAAACTAACAGTTATGCAAGTAGCTATTTCATCTTTCTTGGGTATGATAATTTAGCKCTCATAACCATGTCTCTCCTTTAATTCTTCATTTTGCTTCATGATGAAAGAAGAGGCCATTCAAGAATAATGGTAGAATTTAACAGACTTTTCAGCCTTTTACATTTCTTTTGATGTGAAAGCTTGAACCCTAAAATTTTTAAAGCAGGCCCCAAATAGGTGTATAAAGCTGGTGTTTTAATTTCTCGTGATAAAGTCCAGAGATGGTATTTGATACGATCACATACATCACAAAGTATGTGGTAGTCAAGCAATCATGAACAGGAATTATATGTCGTTTATCACAAGATTATCTTGCTAGTATTTGAAAGCAGTAATGTAGCTGTGTTTTATATTGTCTAATTTGTTTCTTTTAACAGTGTGATCAGGATCAGTGTTAAAAGCTGGCATATGTTAGTTAACTTGAGCTTTCATATTTTCCTGACATGTGTGGTGTTTATTGGAGGCGTAACTCAGACCAGGAATGCCAGTATTTGCCAAGCGGTAAGTAAAGCTTAGTCACTGGTTTTGTAGTCTTGTGTATGAATATGCCCCCCTTGCCTCCTACAGAACTGTAATGCTGTATAGGCATTCATAAAAATAYAAAATTTAGACAAAAAATTAATGTTTTGCTTTTAAGTCATCTARTTSAACACTCCTGCAGTAAAGACAGGTATCATCGACTAGATCAGATTGCCCAGAGCCCCATCCAACCTGACCTGCAATATTTCCAGAGATGTGGCATCAAATACCTCTCTGGGCAAYYTGTGCCTGTGCTTTGCCACCCTCATTGTAAAAAAACTGACTTACATCCAATGTAAATCAACAGTCTCTCACTTCAAAGTCATTCCACCTATCACTACATGCCCTTGTAAAATGAGCAAGAGAGATTTTTTTCCTGAATGCTACCACAGAAACTAAATTTTATTGATTATTTCTGTTTTTGAGACTTTCTTCCTATGAAATTATTTTATATGCCTGTATGTGGCCTTTACAGGCCATGTRAAATCTGATTTTCACAGGTATTAAAATACCTATTTCCATTTTCTCTGTATAACTGAAGGGSAGGGAAGTGTTTCAAGTCCCCATGCTTTAGTGAGACTCCTTTTGAATGATTTGCTTTTCTAAGATTTGGCCATCTCATTTGCAGTGCTTCAGTATAACAACAGTTGCTSCTTTCAAAAAATGTCAGTGAAATTTTAAATTTTTTTTTAATCCAGTGATTAAAAAATTTTCAAGTCCCTCATTGTAATATTTAATAATGCTGTTAGTTTGAATTCACTGGAGTTACGAGGTTGACAAAAACAGTGTTACAATAAAGTATATCCCTGATCTTTCCTTACATGTGCACTCATGTAGAGAACRCATTTTTCTTCCCTTCCTGGAGACAGAAATYCTCCAKAAGAAACCYTGTGATACAGATAGGCTGTTTGAGTRTGGTGTGTTTTTACTGGTGACTGACAAAAAACGCACTCGTAGTCAGCTCTATATAAAGTGTTGCCCCTTTTTTGTGCATGTGGTGCCATGGCAGTGTTGGCTTGTGAATAAGGCAGTACRAGGTCAGGAGATGCCACTCTGGAGCAGACTTTGCATTAATGTTTGGGCAGGTTAAACATCTAATACACTTTCTTTGTCTTTGCATTGTGTTAAAATTGCTGATGAGCATTGGCTGTCTGTATTTTGCCATCTGCTTGTCACTTGTCACACTATTATGAGTTTGCTGTTCCCTTATTCATTTCAATTTGAGTAATACCTCTAACGCAGGACACTTTAAATTAAGTATTTCATAAAAAGAGTTTCCTAACCTGTGTGATTGATACRTACACTTCCAAAATTGTTTTTCCCTTGTTATGAAGTTTTCCACGCATGGGTTTGCATTACTGTTTTTTTGTTTGTTTCCAACTGTAATGACTTGATACTTAGAGTGGTCATATAAAGCAAGAGGGGTTTTTTTTCTTGAATTGAGCTTTTGAAAGTTTTAGCTTTATGGTGAGTTGTGAGTTTGATGATTACTGTATTAACTTAGCAGGAAGGAAATATTTGGGGGTTAATCCTGGGGTTAATTCTTTTTTTGTTGTCTATTTTTTATTTTAAGGTTGGGATAATTCTCCATTATTCCACTCTTGCAACAGTACTGTGGCTSGGAGTGACATCTCGTAATATTTATAAGCAGGTAACCAAAAAAGCAAAAAGGTGTCAAGATCCTGATGAGCCACCTCCTCCACCCAGGCCAATGCTGAGGTGAGTTGTTTGTTTCAGTGGCTCCTTACTTCCCAGGTTGCTACRTTTCTATTCTGACCTGAAAATGTAACTCTCTCCCCTTGTGTTCTCTCCAAGTTTGTTAAGTTCCTTTCAGATTTTGCTGTTCCTCAGTGTTATGTTAAGGAGGATGAGTTAGAAGACARTTGGTCTTAGTGTATTACAGATGCAGTGCTGGGTTGCTGATTTGTAAATTAAAAAACTGGTAGTGTTTCACCATCATCACTGAAGGTATGATGTAGGACTTTGGTTAGCAACACAACCCATTAAATTGTCAGAAGAAAGAATGTGAAGAACTGTTAACGCAATTAGCAAAAAACGCAATTTAAGTAAATAAAGTTAAATATATTTTCCAAAGATTGTTTACAAATTATTTGAAAAATAGGGGTGTCACTCAGTATCAGATTAAAATAGTGTACTTTRTGAGGTGTTCCTCCTAGAATTCTCRTTTCTGAAATCCCAGAAATGAGAAAAATTAATTATCTATTAAATTCCCATGTCTAAACTGTTCTTACTAAAAAATACTGACATACCCTTGTTCGTGTTGCCTCCTCAGCTTCTGGGTGTTAATTAAAACTGCTACACTGAAATTCTCCACCAGGTGGCAGAAGCTGATTAACTTTGATTAGTTACAGGCAAATACTGAAAGAGCTTGATTTTSAAAGTACAGAGACTGCAGAAAAACAGAAGTGTTTTTCTGATTATCTTCAAGTAACATTTTCAGTACTTCATACAAGAATTTTTTATCCCTTATTATTTTTTATTAAATTTCTGCTTTGGAAGATGTTGCAGTAAAATTAGCAGTTTCACAGGCTCAGGTCTGCACAGACATGAACATGCTATTTCAGGTGTGAGCACCCCATCTCTTGACACTGGCAGTAGCTCTTGATACTTGGCAGTAGCCAAGTATCCAAGACAAGAATGGAGCAGACATGCTTTAAATTGTTCAGACTTTCTCAGTGTCCAACTGCCTGTGGATCAGGAATTTCTTCAGTCAGATAAATCTGTGATGTTTTTGTATGGAAAGGCCACAGAAGGGTTTTTAGGTTGGTTTTTTTTTCAGTTTTCTTTTCAACTCAGGTTCAAAATAGAACTACCCATAATGTAGTAGCTGTACAAAGATTTGTTTTGTTCAGTGTCTGCAAGAGGGAGATGAGAGCGAGCAGCTTTGAGAGAGAGGCAGCTTACAGCAGGAGGAAAAAAACTGTAGTGAGGGAGATTTAGGAATTAACTGATACCGCCAAAGCCCAAACCTGATTCACCCTATTTAGTTTCCTAAAGAACTTGGGTGCTTCCCAAATCCTGGAAAGCTCTAGTTTCCTTCATGGTGACTGAAAAAAAATCCATTGCACTTAAGCAGCTACTGATAAATTGGTTTTATTTTTTAGGTTCTACCTTATTGGTGGAGGGATCCCTATCATAGTTTGTGGAATAACAGCTGCAGCAAACATCCGAAATTATGGCAGCAGACCKAATGCACCTTAGTAAGTACCCTATAAGTGAGAGCTCTGTCGTAAGATTTCTTAGGCTTGCTGTTCTCTGAATACTTGYTCCAGTTAATTCTGATTCTTCCAGAAAATGTAGCAGACAAGATCATTTCAATGAACTGAGAAAGCATAAGTGAYTTGTGTGAGGTGTTAATTTATTCTTTGGTTTGTTTCTTTTGCAGTTGCTGGATGGCTTGGGAACCCAGCTTAGGAGCATTTTATGGACCTGCTAGTTTTATAATTTTCATAAACTGTATGTATTTTCTCAGCATATTCATACAACTAAAGCGTCACCCTGAACGCAAATACGAGCTGAAAGAGCCTGTGGAGGAGCAGCAGCGTCTGGCCACCAACGAGCACGGGGAGCTGGCCCATCAGGATTCACTGTCAGTGTCCCTGGTGTCCACATCCGCTTTGGAGAACGAGCACAGCTTTCCAGCCCAGCTCCTGGGAGTGGGCCTTACTTTGGTTTTGTATGTTACGCTGTGGATCTTTGGAGCTCTGTCCATCTCCCTGTATTACCCTATGGACCTGATCTTCAGCTGTTTTTTTGGGGCAACGTGTTTAAGCCTCAGTGCCTTTCTTATGGTGCATCATTGCATTAACAGGGAAGATGTCAGGCAYGCTTGGATAACAACCTGCTGCCCAGGAAGGAGTACGTATTCAGTGCAAGTAAATGTGCCACCCTCCAGTTCCAGTGGAACCAATGGAGAGGCCCCRAAATGCACCAACAGCAGTGCAGAATCCTCATGCACAAACAAAAGTGCCTCAAGCCTAAAAAATTCGTCTCAAGGTTGCAAACTAACTAACTTACAAGCTGCAGCAGCTCAGTGCCACCCTACTTCTCTGCCATTGAACACAGGTCCTCAACTTGACAACAGTCTGACKGAGCATTCAGTGGACAATGACATCAAAATGCACGTAGCTCCGCTGGAGGTGCAGTTTCGGACCAACGGCCACCCCAGCCGGCACCACAAGAACAGGAGCAAGGGYCACCGTGCCAGCAGGCTGGCGGTGCTCAGGGAGTACGCCTACGACGTGCCCACCAGCGTGGAGGGCAGCGTGCAGAACGGCGGGCCCAAAACGCGCCAGGGCAACGGCGATGGGCACTCCAGGAGCAGGAGGGCCTACCTGGCATACAGAGAGCGTCAGTATAACCAGGCCCAGCAGGACAGCAGCGATGCTTGCAGTACACTTCCAAAAAGTAGCAGAAATACAGAGAAAACAATAGCCACCAACAACAAAAARGAGATTCTAAGGAAACCGATAGCGGCCGAGCTTGAAAACCAGCAAAAATCTTACGGCTTAAACTTAGCTGTCCAGAATGGACCACTTAAAAGCAGTGGACAGGATGGGCCTTTGCTCACTGCAGACAGTACTGGTAATATTAGAACTGGGTTATGGAAACAYGAAACTACTGTGTAGCATTCTTTGTGGGATGAATCCGTATAAACTGTGATTACACATTCCTTAAAGCTATTAACACTTTTAAAGACTGTTTACAAACTGTAGGTACTTTATGCAGGGAGGGAACAAAGATAATACGCCAAGCAAAAAATTATGTGCATTATTACCTTTGCTGTTCTTACAAAGATGAACTCTKGCTTGGTATTTTGTGAAATTTTTTTTGAAGTGTCAGTCTTGAGAGATCCAGAACACAACTTTGTACTTTTTTTTTTACCTGTAACCCTGCAAGATGTGTCCACAACACATTTCAAATTTGTATTTAAATGTATAATAAATAGTATTTTCCCCAGCAGCCCAAAGTTGCACTTAYTTCTTGAGTTTTACTATAATACTGCACTGAATGTCATATTGATTTTACTGTTTCGTTATCTGAAACTTATGAGCTTCCATTACTGAAGAAAATACTGAAGTTTTAGTTTTATACACTTAAATTGTGGACACCTTAGTGTCAACAGGATCATATTTTGAATCATCCTGCTGCTGTGACCAATTTGAAGCTGTAGTTGCAGAGTGGTGCTTGAGGTTGTACCTGTTTCCAGCATATATGTTTTATATWTATAAAATAGCTTATACCCATGTTGCTAAAGCTATGTGTATTAAATAGCAAAAAATGCTTCTGGTATAATCTGGTACTGATACCACAACTCAGCCTTTCAGCAACAAATGGAATTGGATTGTATATGTTTGGTTAGTGGGACTTGCCACTTTGGGGGTTTTAGTGGAGTGTATCTGAGTTACAATACAGATCTAAYATTGTCCATACTCAAATATTGTCTTAAATAATTTATAAACTCATTCAGATATGTTTAATTACTGCTTGCCAGATTTACTGCAGCCTCTAGTAGTCTRTTAGTGTGAACTAATATCAGATGCATTTTACAAACCTCTGCAATAGGGAGAGGGTTATTAGAGTTTGGGTTCTATTTTTACTTCTTGTGGGTAGTTACCATTTAAGAGTTCYTTCAGGAACATTTTGACAAGCATATGACTCAGTTTTGATTGCTATTCTATTTTCCWGGTTTCAGGAGAGGTAACTTTAGCTTGTATCCAACCTTACAGCTACCATAAGGATAGACACTCAGAAAAGAGGAGCTTATGGTTATTATCAAAGAAAATAATTTTAACTAAATATACAAGTATATATCAAGTATATGTTTTAAATGTATTTGATAAGGTATCTGCACATCTTAGACAACTGACTGCTTTGTAATTGCTGTTTGTGAGTTGTTGTTTGGTGCAGSAGGGCTCCTTTTSATGGCAGAAATGCAGTTTTAGACCTAGAAGTCAAAACCAGCAACTTGATCCTATTCCATTCCAAATGCTGYAAGTCATGAAAACTGAACTGCAGACAGTAATGGCATGTGCCAGGAGAAACAATCATCTTTGGAGATGAATTTGTACATTACACAACTAGAAGCATAGTCTGTAGCTTAAATGGAGATACTCTTACATTATATTTAATAAGGAGTCAATACTGTGCTTCTTTTTATTGTAACAAAGGTATGTACTGAGGCAAAGAATTTAAGCCTGCTTTTTTTCTTTAAAATTATAGTGCTGGAAAGATGTTATCCATATGTAATATGGAAAAATTTTCAAACAGTCCATAGATTATTTATTATCTGAACAAGGTATGATGGTAACTTAGGATAGGATCAGTCATCCTTTAGAATCTGCTTGCCCATTGCTTTTAGCACTTGCCCCCTTTTCATAGGTTTGCTTGGATCCAAACATCAGTTTGGTATKTCTTGAAACCCACCTTTAAAATTAATTCTGTATGTAATACTTCTGCATTGCTTGATAATTTGCCCTGTTTGATCAGATAAGAAATAAGCTTTTCTTGTAGTATCTAATAAACTCTGACTRTCCTTGGTACAGACGGGGTCATTAAATATTTTACGTGAAGTCATCACTCTAATAAACATGCTTAGTTCACTCACTGGTATATACATAGCTACATCTGCTTTTTGTCTAACAAGTGCTTTGGCTCAGATGATAAATTAAGACATGGTTCTCTGATACAGTCTCAACAAACACAATGATATTCTCATCTGCTGCATTTTTCATGAAGAAAAACTTTTCACTTTGAAAAACAAGTGTCATGGGTATAGAGAARAAGGGTATAAGCACACCCTGGTTTAGGGCTAAAAAAGTTTTGGTGGTTTTAGCATAGAATGTTATGGGTTGGAAGGGACCTTGAAGATAATCTAGTTTCAACTGCCCCTGCCATGGACAGGGATATCTTCCACTAGACCAGGTTACTAAATGTCATGTCCAACCTGRCCTTGAACACTGCCAGGGATGGAGCATCCACAACTTCCCTGGGCAACCTACTTCAGTATGTCACCATAACCTGAATGTCCCCTCTTCCAATTTGTGCCCCTTTTTCCTTGTCTTGTCACTACAATTCCTGATAAAGYGTCCCTCTCTGACTTCCCTRTAAGCCCCTTCAGATACTGGAAGGTGCTATGAAGYCTACACAGMATCTTCTATCTTTCTGYCTCATGTTCATTGTTAAATGCAYRCTGTTGACTTGGCATGYGGTCTCATTTGCATCTTAATTTGTGCAGAGTCATGGCTTGTTAATTGGATCTCACCCAATATCAGAACACCTTAAATGTCAGTAATTTGTGTAGCCTAAGAAATGTTTCAGATTTTGATTTTTTTTATGCAGTTCTTTCATTTTTACTTAATTATATTTTGACCACTTCTGTGTTAGCACTGTGTTGCTTGCTGAAGCTGTTGATGTCTTGCRTTGCTGCTTTTTCATATCCCTGAGCAAAGGAAAGGATCAGTTTGTCTTGGTTTTATTGGGTCACAGTATCTAGGTATTAGAGAGATTAATAGCATAGACATCTGTGAGAAGTACTTTTCTGTGGTTGTCAAGATGGTCAAGACACACAAAGTGTTTATTTAAAACCTCCAGAGGGCTACAAGCATCAGGACTTTATTATTTTTAAGTTTTTCGTAGCTTCCAGAAGGCTTCACACACCAACACCTTGTTACTTAAAAGTCTCTYTTGGTTCCCAAAGGCAGCTCTAAGCAGCTCTCGGGGTCTGTCCATTTCCAACAGCCAGTTCTCCTCTCTTCCTTCTCACTCCAGCACCAGCTCACTCCATCCTGTCCCTGTCAGTCCCTGCTACAAAGTCTTACCTTATCTGTCCCTTGCATCACTTCCTGTCCCTGGGTCTTCTCAGCACAGCAGTAGGCTCCAAATGAGCTGCAACTGAAACTAAGCCCCTTCCCAGCCAGCTCACTCTTTATCACATCCACAGTTGGGAGAGCAAGGCTGTTTCCACTCTAGGATAATTAACACAGCTGCAATACATTGGCCACAAGAWTACCTGTAGTACCAACTCTTTATTTCCCCACGAAATATATCTATTTTACCACACTATTCTCCTTGGAGTTCAAGATTAACATATAAAACATATGAAAATATAATTGAATTTAAATGAACACACTGAATTTTTAATCCCTGCTTTCAAAAAAAGGGGAACCTTTTGAGTTGTAGGTGTTCGGTTTTAGTTTTAGTGAGGTTTATATACTTTTGCTTCCCAGATTGGTTGAATTTGGACATTTGGGGAGAGGGAGGAGGAAATTATGTGGTGGTATCTGAATGCAGATATACAATTTATTTTATACAGAAGAGTCAGTTCGTGAAAAATGTTAAATTAATAAGATTGTAAGTATGACAAGCCCATCAACATCACAGCTGAAACTTGTCCTCATGCAAGCAGATAAGGAATTGCAGTCCTTGTCTAGAGGTGAGGAAAGCAGCCATCYGCCTRTTCCACTCACCTGGYTGCTGCTGCAAAGCTCTCACAGAGCTCACAGCAGCTTCTCTGCTGGCTGAGGTTGTGGCTCCCCCATGCACTGTAGMCAAAATATGGAATTGTGGAGGATGGCTCTAGAGAGCTGAAAGACAGAAACTAAAAGGTCAGTGCAGAAATGGGCTTGCTGACATTCTCAAAGCATGAGTCACAGCCAGCTGCTTACATGTCTGATGTGACTACCTTAAAAAAGCAAAACAACCTTTAATCACCTGYAATCCCAAAGTACACAATTTGAGTATACAAATTAAGTGCTTAGCTGAATCTGGCCTTTTCTCAGAAGTTAGCATTTACTCAGTGGAATAGTACATATAAATCTTAGATTCTTTAAGTTTTGTAATGAAATAGATGARGGAAGACTAAAGATATTAGTGAGATAAAAGGAGAAATTTTTAGTTTCTGTTASATGAAGATTCTTGAAATTTTGCATTTGATACTTCATTGCTGCATATAGTAAGAGCTTGGTATACCTCTTTGAGTGGGACATCACTGAAAAGTCTCAAATCCAGTAATTGTGTGAACAAAAGAGAATGCTAAATGTTAGCATAGATTAATTTTTAGAACTTGATGTTAGAGATTGTTTCAGAGACATACTGTTCATAAAATGACTAAAGACATAGTGTTGGGTTTTTTTTCTTTGATATAAATGTTCTATCTTCTAGGTGTAAATTTCAGCTTTCACCTAGAGGAGGAGGACTTCAGTTCACTTGGAAAGCCTAAAGGGCTTTCTGTATGAATCACTATGTAATTCTTGATAGGATGAACCCTTTCTTATAATRCATACCTGACATTTTCACTTTATCCACTTAAAGTTCTATTTGCTGTCCATGATCATTCTGTTTCAGCATCAAATATTCCTCCTGCAGCCTTTTYCCCAATCTGTTGCCAGCTACAAATTTACAGAGATTGCTTTCTGCCCTCCCTAACAGTCTTCTATGTTGTCTCACTGTGGAGCAGCTTTCTGAACTGTTTGCAGGAATTTCCCTTTATGAAAAGGGAAGAAGTTGTTCCTATAAGGCAGAATCCAATTCTGTACAGCAAAAATCTGCAGTATGCAAGGATTCTGTTTCATCTGTTAGCTGATGGTGTTTGTATTGGATGCAACTGTTGAAATAGAAACATGCAGAAAGGACAGTTTCTTTCCTTGGGAAAGAGGCATCCTTGGTAACTGAGCAAGATACTTAAAATAAATACTTGGATGCAGTGTGCATCTAATCATTAAGAGGCTTATCTCTAAAGGTGCCAGACATGCAACTTTGACAGGCTCTTGCAGGAGCTGTGACACATGAACTTGTCAGTTCTGTTGACACATAGCACTTAACTGGATCAGGACACAGTTTAATCTTCAGCTCTTATGAGCTGAAGCTGTGCTACTATTACAAATTTCAMGTAAAACTGTACTTGAGTTTAATCATGGCTTTGTAACTACAAAGCATGTAGTGTTTGCAGGGAAGATTTCAATATGAAGTAGGAGAGGATAGTTGAAACGAAACCTTTATTAACTACAGTTGCAGATGTAAAAATATCTTCTTAGGCCAGTGTAGTTCTCAAGATTTGATAAACAAGTACAATCACCAGTACTCTGCTCCTTCCACATATGGGTAATGAACAATCCAAAAGATTGCCCTAAACTGCTGCCATTTGTGATACACACAGTTGGCCAGTACCTCTCAGCTGAAAGATGACCTGGATGTGGGAACTGTCATCAGTAAATGGACACATCCCTGGTGATGACTTACATTGTCGTATCCTGTGAGGTAATGTCATCTGGTTATCCCATAGCTGTGGTTTCATCTGACCCTTGTGAACAACACAAGCAAGCTTTGAAAAAAGCCTCATTTAGAGTTAAAACAGTTGTAYGTTACTGGTTTCCAAGAAATACATCTTGCCATGGAGAGTAGTGTCAGCTGTTCCCTCCAGTCCATGGCTCAGCTTTCCTGTCACCTTCAACAGCCATCTTTTTGATAAAACTGGTTTATGCTTAGCGATTTTTCTCATCTTTCTTTCATGTAAGTYTGCTGCCTGGCAAGTTTAATTCATTAAAGRTACCAGCTCAGCTGGTGTGATTCCTCTTACCTKTTACATTTGCCACCTTATCTTTAGYTTTCCGGTAATSAAGAACRGGAACAAAAAACAGTTTAAGTCTTGTTCATTAGTCTTGTAAAGAACTCCTAARTATCCTCATGTATAAAGGAAARCTTGGGGAACAAGAGCAAAATCTTAATACTGCTTAATAGGTAAAAATATCTTCACTGTGGTAAAGATCAAGAGATGAAGCTGCACTGAGGTGCCCTAGGAGTGCCTAGTGTCTAGACATGGTGATAATGCTGGGGTTTAATTGCTGACATCTGACTGTTCTAATTCAGGCCCTACCAGCCTCTTTTTCAAGCTTTTGCCTGCAAACATGCAGGCAGACCCTGGAGTGTCATGAAAAAATTACTTGGAAAAAGGTTACATGCCAGAAATACCACAGCACTTAATGGCCAAAGCCATCYAAGGGGCAATCTGTGTTCCCAAAACACCATGTTTTATAACAGCATAATTACCACCATCCTAGGACTAGGGTAAAATTACTTCTTGCCTGTTGTCCAACAGCTTATGCACAATTTAAATTTGCCCATTTCAAGGTTTTCTTCCCTTCCCCAGCCCTATGAAGTTAACAGGTAACAGCTGTTAACTCAGCAAGTTGGTAGCTGAGCTTGTCAAACACATATATCATGKATCTTTCCTAACAGGTAATTTTCTGATTTCCCAGTATACATATTTTTCCCTAAAGTTGTGTATTCTAATGAGCAAAACCCAAGAAGCCCACCCTAAGTCCCCTGCACATCCTTCCCCCTGGAATACTGGCTTCTGCTGCAAGGTGGCTTTATGTAACTGGAAAGCATTTTATAAAGCTTTATTCAATACTATTGAAATTAAAGCATAGATGATACATTTCTGCAAGGCCACAGTATGTCTTCTGTGTGACAACGGTTCACCTGTGTAAAAATGATGGGCTCTATGGTAGCATGGTATCATTATGAGTCTGGACTAGAAATGTGAGAGATTGTCTGAAGGTGTTTCTAAGACCTGCTATATTATTCCTGTTAATTTTCTTAGGTGTTTCTGCTTTTTAACRAGTATYRCTTTAGCCTTGTCTTCTTGAGTGAATATGAAATGATCACTCTTAATGCACAGAAGAATACCTAGAGAAAATAAAAAGCCCARYCCTTTCATTTCTGAAAGCAYRACAGAAATTCTAAATATAWGCCTACTTGCCAACATAATTTAAAATAGACTGTCCATATAGTTCTATTCAATTAAAAAAAAAAAAAAAAAGAGAGAGAGAGACAAACCTTCTTAAGGAAATTGGCTCTTCCTTTCAAAATATGCCTGCTGAAAATTTAAAGTTACTGCTACAGTGTATTTTTGCATAAGGGCAAGTTTTYCAATTTATTACAGAATAGATGTCCAGAACTACAGAGCTGTAGAGAATGCTCTTAAATGCTCACATCTTACCTCCTGTGCTTTACCATTTCCATTGCCTGCTCTGTACAGATAAAGTCAGGGTGCTGTCAGGCAGGCATTTTGAAGGGGAACTGCTGGTACCATGTACCTTGTGATAATGAGGCCCCAACTCCTTKTTGCACAGATGTGGAATCTCAGGGATCCAGTGCCTCACACTAGCCAGGATCAAATCCAGCCTTGGCAGTCAGAGTTGCCTGCTTATCCAGGTAAGGTATTGCTTACCCAGAATAGCATGCTGAAAATTCAGCAGGAAGAAAATTCAAGCTCCTTTCCATACAATGAGCATGAGATACAGAGTACAGTATTCCATCTGTCTCAGCTCTCCTATGTTCTTCCAGAAGTATAAGCTCCAGTGCCTTTGTACTTTCAAAGAGTAAAGAACTGAAGCAAGAAGACTGGGAAATGTTAGTTCTCTACATAAATCCTTTGTTTTAAGCATACTTGCTATTAAAAAAAATCTAGTGTTTAATAATGCAAAGATTCCCTTCTTCATTTTAAGGACAAAGTTAAAGTTGGTATGCTTCAAGTTACAAGTTGTATGACATTTCCTTTGTACAAGCTTAAATAATGCTTATGCTTTTCAGCGGCATTACAACCAGATCAATTTGATAGGGGGGARAGAAAAATTTCCTAGAACTGTGCTCCACTTATTAATGCAAAAAAGAGCAGGAAGCAAAGAAACATAAAAAGATAGATGAGAATGGAAGAAGAATGTGCAAAAGAAAATGTGCTTTATGGAAATATTTTATGACAAGGCTCTGTGATGAATAGGACCAGACTCCACTGCCTGCTTCTGCCTCCCAGTCCTCCCATGCCTCCTAAGGGCAACGGCGCAGAAATAACTTCAAGGGCCTGAAGGACCCCAGGAAGATTTGAGAACAAAAAATAAAAAATGTATTAGGAAAAATTTATAAAGATATTGTTATGTTGCTAGTGACATGCCACTTGTATCAGTCATAGGCAAAATAAATGATTGGATAAATCATTAAACCATCACAAACATATGGACAGGACACAAAAATAAATAAAGGATATGAAGTAACAATGTGAGTAAATAACAGAATGGTAAGGAGGCAATGCAAGCCTGTCACACACTTCCAGTCATGGAGAGAGCGTTGCCATAGATTTCAACAGGGAGCAGCCTTTCAAAGTTGCCTGCAGTCACATTAAAATGGAAAAAGTTCCCAAATGTAAGCACACTCAAGATCATCTCCAGAAATGAAAGCCCACTTCAATAACAGAGGTAGCAGAGAAAACAAAGAGTGGAGTGCAGCTGTGATTAAAAACAGAAAAGGGAAACAACTGGCAAGTAATGCCACATTCATAAATAAATCCTTTTATTATTTTTACTTTTAACAGTGTGATTTCAAAGTAGTTGCTTTCTGATCCTTATATTGTTACTAGCTCTGCAAAATCCTGCACCCCCTACCAACCCCTGAAAACCTGYTCTGAATCTGATGCAATAGAAGAAAAAGAAAGTTCAAAAAAACTTCAGTGACCACCCCCCCCCCAAACTCCCAAAGTCTTTGCTTTTGGGTTCTTACAGAAAACCTCTTAGAACAACAACAGACACGTATTCCCAAATCAATAATTATATTATGTTTTATGTAATCTATTCAATTACTTTGATGCTTTCACTGATCTTCTATATAGTGAGTGAACAATAAACCCCAGATTCTCAAATGGTCTAGTTACGAATCCCAGACACAGAAAACAGCCCTGCTTGACCAGCCCTGCTCGACCAGCCCTGCTCAAGATAATTGCATAAAGGAACTTGATTTATGATAAGTGACATCTGTATCTTGCMTGTGCATCTTCTCTTAAGAACTGAGCCAGAGAATTAAATAAATTAAAGGAATCCATAATCAATAAAAATCAGCATTCCCTAAAATATATGAAAACTGCAGTTAAAGCTGTAAGGAAAGAGATAACAGCTGGCCTTGGTATTAAAGCTTAACTTTGGTTCCAGTGTTAATACCAGCAAAAAGCAGAATAACCTCTCATATGCTATTCTTGTATTATCAGATTAACAAAAATCAAAGCTTTCCCTCAAAATCAYAGTGTGCATAACCAGTATTTCTGGTATGCTGCACCTGTATTAAGGAGCTATTCTAACGTTCACTTTATCATGTGACAAGTTTAATCAAAGAACTGCAGGCTCTMATGTCTGCTCAGAAAAACATTTTGACTCATGACTAAATGGATTTCTAAGGTGCAGCAGAAGTTAATGCCCAAAGTGATCTTTCTGAAGAGTTTATGTGCCAGTTTATTGTAAGCTGTAAATTCTTCTGGAGATGAAACACATCCTTTTATGTTATTAACTGTAATATAATTACTCTGATTCTGAAATAATTTCAAAGCTAGGGACAGGATTATGTCCATCTCAGTGAAACCCAGCACCCCTGAAGGAGAACAGTACTGAAATATTCACCTTTCAATCTCAGAAGAGAGGCAACCATAACAAAATCCTTGTCATAAAATCCATGCCATAACAGATTTGTTCTTCTGGGCTTTTCCTGGTCATTTTAACACAAGTGTAGCATTCTTCAAAACTCAGTCTAAAAGGATGAAATGGTCAGAAAGGTATCAAGAAGCACCAGGAAATAAAAACTTTCCTTAGACAATCCCCAGAAACAATGGAATTTAACCTGTATACACACATCTTGCATGAGCCAGAAGAGGAAATTTYACATCCTATGTCTTGAGTTATCCTGCCTATTTCATGGGATTTATTTGCTRGTGAAGGCATCAGCTGAGCCAAGCAATGCCATCTTGAAGCCTGTGCAGCCAGAAAATTACTGCAATTTTTACCACACAAACTTCTTTCAAGATACAAGAAATAAACTGTCAACTGATGTACAGTCACATAAAGCATGAACCCAGACATTTCAAGTATTCATTACATGAGTAATATCTAACAACAGTTTTGCAACAATTGCTCATTAATGCCAAAATTACATATATGTTTGCTATACCCTTCTCAGGTAAGTCATGACCAAGTTGGACAGGTGTTAGACTCCAGCTGTTCTCCAGGTCTGACAGTAGTGGTGAAAATATATGCAGGTGTCTTTAAAAGCCACTGAAGCTTAAGAGAAAAAATAAGCAGTGAAGCACGGAACTAAGAACAAAAAAATAAACCAGGCATCGATATCAAGGAAATGTTGCTGGTTTTGTTGTTAGACAAAAAGAAGCTTTATTTGGGCTAACAATAAGGAAAGAAATTTGGGTCCTGACTATCAAAAGCCTGTCTTTGTTGATTTCAGAACTGAACTCAAATTCTCTGGGTAATTCTACTGATTCTATAGTTTTTGCCAATTTCTTMGGATTTTGTTGCAAGTTAAAAGAGGGGTTGTGTGCATGCAAGTGTGTGTGTGGGTGTGTGTACAAAATGTATCAGCTTCACCCTCTTTCAAATATCCCCTGGTAGTTAATTAAAGTATGTAAAATTTCCTATGGATATTTTCAGAAGATCCCAGATGATTTATGAGTTAATAAATTACTTCCACATTGATCATGGAGATCTTTGCTTCTGAATCAAAATGCACACTCTGAAATCCCATCTTGCATTCTTGTATTTTGATTTTTTTTAAGAAGTCATCAAAGTGTTATTTGCTGCTKCTGCTGCTTTTATTCTTTGTTTATAAAATAAAATTTAATACATTGGCAGATGTCCATTTTTTCCCCAGAAGATGGCTCTGAAGGCTATATTGCAAGGTGTACTTTTTCTATACTGCAGCATAAAATCCTTTAATGTGCGATATATTGCAGGCAGCTGAGCTAGAGGAATATGCAGCCAATATGCAAATATTTTGTAGATCACAGTTCTTTGTTTTGTCCCAGTAGCCTTACTGCAAAAGCCACAGTCAGTGAATCTTTGCATAATGTGTGGGTAACCTGTGGCAAGGCAGCTCTGCTCCCCCCAGAATGACKGCCTGAGCTTGTCTTCCCCTCTCTGTAATGTGCTATGAAGAGGAGTTCTCTCTCCCAAGTCAGCACAAATCCTTGAAAACACTATAAAGCCTCATATTAATCTTAAGGAGAGAAGGGCTGCCATACAAAATTTGATTAATTGTTTAATTACAATATTTTTATACCTCTCACCTATAAGCCATTACCAAAATCCTATTACTTGGCTAAGCAAAAGCAGCAATGAGGAGAGAACAATGTACTTTGGCAAAACTGAATTTTCTCTGCCTCTAGCCCATGCCCAAGAAGACAAAAATATGATCATGCTCTATTGTCTCAAATTGAATTGCCCCAAGAAAAGAACTGGCAAGCTGAACCAAAATAATAGGTCAGAGAATACATGAATTAAAGTAAAACAGCAACAGTTAAAACATTTCCTTAAATTTATTGGTTACTTAATGGGTCTGGTTCTCATTTAAATTCTAGGATTTATTATAATTACAAAATTGTTTTGAAAGAAACTGTGTGAAGAATTAATTCATTAGAATTGCTACAGGTTTATTTTCTGTTGCAGAAGTCAGGGTGAAAATKGTTTGCATTATAGATGTATATATGGATTTGCACCTCACATGCAATAATAATAATAGTAATTTTGCATCTAGGCAAATAATGAGACTATTCTCCAAGAAAATTAATATAATTCTCATTTTGTTTGAAAAAGGAGTTATTAGAACTCACCACAGGCAAGCTGACCAACAAGTTACAACTCTAAACTGATCCTTAAAAACATTCTGTCCCTTTGCTTTACTTTGCAGCCTGGATTATTAATACCCCTGTTTCTGAGGACTATTAAAGAAAATAGTTGCATTGCAGGCAATTTTATTTTTTCCTCGCTTCAAAACTCATAAAAGTCAGATTGATTGCAAATCCAGTCTCTGGAATATTAGCCAAAAGTGTTCTTAGAAAGAATGTGAATTGCATATTAATTAAAATATGAAGATAGAGTTTGGTATGTGGTTTGTATTGCTGAAAGTCATCTTCATGACCCTTTCAAAACACCAAAAGGGTAAAAATGAATCATGTGACTAAAGGCACAGAATGAACACTTAATAATATTTTAAACAGAGTATYTTTGAGTCTATTTCATGCTTACACATGATTTTACTTTGCTATAAAAAAAGAAAGGGTTTACTTTTTAAAGCCAGCTGGATATATAATCTCTTCTTTTAATTACTGGAACAGAAGAAGTCTGGAAAGTAAATGGAAACACATGAAATAGCACTGTTCTCATAAAACTGAACAAGGTAATAAAAATGGCAATACCAAATAGATTTATAGACTCTTTTTTCCATGTCAAAAAATAAAAAGATACTTTTATGAAAGGGGCAAACTGTAAATGAAGAAGAAAAGTAGATCAAATGGGTTCTGYCTACTAGAATTTGACTCAGAAGACAGCTGCTCTAAGGATAGCATTTTGAAGATGCAGAACAGGGAGTTACTGTTATGGGGCATAACAGTATGARGTATATGSGATATCRTGGTCAGACTTCTGAGGTAGTTTCRGCWACAATGGTAAACACACATAATATGTTCTGGGCAGTACTGTTCAGAGATGCTGTCTGGGACAACATCAGCATGATGCTGGGCTTGGCAAGTCCTGAGTCTCAGCAAGCCAAGCAGTGCCAGCTCAGCACTGTTTTACCAGGATTGCCGGTGCTCTACCCTGCAGCAATGCCCCATTCAATGCCACACTCTCCCACTTTGGCAGGCACTTTTCAAGGCTGACTCTTACTAAAGAGTGAGTTAATAAGTTTTGAAACTAACTTAAAGATTTCTAGATGATTTACTGAGCTATCTCACATTAATGCAGCACTTTAAAATGGGTGACAAAGGATCAGCTGTAGTAGGTTCAGAGAGGTCCTARCAGGCACAAAAATATTTGCAAGCAGTGGAACCAAAGAATTCCAGTTGTGCTTATGGTAAAATGTCTCTGTCTTTCTACCTTTCCTGCTAAAGGAGCCTGACAAGCCTGGATAAGGGCCATAATGCATCTAACTATGCACACTGCTTGCAATTAGCAGGTAGCATCAGGGAAAGCAYTCCCTTTCTGGAGGTATGGAAGATGTTTGAAGGAGATGACCTGTGGATATTCTATAGGCTTTCATATCAGGGAAATTACATGCTAGCATCCAAAGCAATTTTTCACTTGAGAGACATAAAGAAATTCAGTCTTCGTACTCTCCTCTTACAATTTTCTATATCATAAACCTCCCTTCTTTTTTAGAAAAGCAGAAGGTAAAATGATCCATTTGGGACACATTACTTTCAGATAAGTATCTACCTTAGCCTAAATCAGTTTGTATAGAACATTCTGACTTACTCTACTTAAAAAGGGATGAATATYTCWGGAGATTTTTGCATTGTGTGAGTAYAGACAAAATCAAACAACTTAATGCAGATACTGAGGATGGACTATCCTTCTAGATAAACCTAGAAATATCCCAACAACCTGAAAAGATGTTCAGAACTTCCATATTGTTCTTGGACCAATACTGTCCAATGAAACACAAAGCCTCTGAAGCATGGTTAGACTTTGCTATTGAGAGAACCATCTGTTTTTCAAAATTACAGCAAAACCTCTGTAGTACCTCACATTTGTTTTTTATGAACTGGCAAACATCCTTTGAGACCTCTGAGGTTGATTGGGGGGCAGTAGTGTTGAAGACATTGCAGACACATCATCACAGCACCTGAGAAAATAATTCTGTTCCATGAAAAGTTAAACAGAACCCAAAAACATTGCCTCCCATAAATACCCTTAAAAATTCCCAGTTTACCAACTGTGCCAGAAAGTGTTTCTACATAGTCCACTAGAATTAGAACCACCCACCTTTGTCTAAATGAATATGAAATCACAAGGGAGAAAAGATGACCACAGCTAAGGTATTGGCAAGAAATGGAGAGAGGGAAAGGAGTCACAACTTGTCACTTTAGTGGCAGCAGTTGGGCTGAGCCCCACGGAAGCAGATGTGCCACTGGGCTGTCAGACGTGAAACTGCAGAGCTCCAGAGAGCAGTCACAGAACCAAGTGACTCCTCTTGCTCTTCCACTGAGCCTCTAAACCAGGTCACAAGCATTTTCCTGATTTGTCTCAGAGGATGTTGGTGTTAAATTATTCTCTGCAATGACTTCAACTTTGTTCTCACAGATACAGTAAAGTAAAACATTCTGTTCTCGTATTCTGTGCATTTTTCCTCTGTATTTTCCTAGACCTCATTTCAGTGTGCAGAGTTCTCCAAGTTTAAACTTTCAGGATGCACTTCTAGACACAAAATATTTTTCAGTACCAAAATCTTTCTCACAATTTAAGCATTAGACAGTCAGGTTTCTAAGCCAAATTCTGTCATGCAAMTCACTTCAATGCTTCTCCTTAAGTCAATTTTGTCTAATTCAGAMACTTGTCATGATGATGAACCACTGAGTAACAGTTAAATCTGCAGTCTCCAGATGTTATTTTCAGAAAAAAATCAGTAGAAACTATAATGTGAAAAATACAGAAAACGATCTAGAATGTGCTTGTTCTGTTCATACTTTCAAAAGACTCCTACACAATAAATTCTTGGTATGTGTGAAGAAGTCATCTTTAGCATATGTCATTCAGTAGCATTTAAGAATTGTCTGATAATCAAGAAATGTAGAAATTGAAAGTTAATGCCATCTATTTTAACACAGCAAACTAACAGCCTGACTTACGATGCGATTAACAGAACTGCCATGTCCAGAGGAATCAGAGAGGACTAGACCAGCCTCACTGCCCATAATTAATTGTTGAGGAATAGCAACAGAGCAGTAACAGAGCACTACTGATCTCACCYCACATGAATCCTGCAGGAAGTACGAAGATATCCCTCCACTGCCAATCCCTGCAGTGCAGTCAATACAGAGAATGGCCAGTGGAAATCAGCTACAAAAAATGCAAACAAACTGGAAGCTGATACCAAAGAGAGAAGTRGCAGCAGGCACTTTCAGTCTGCATTGTGGGGAAGAAGGTGACAGTCAACAACACCTGAGGTAACACTTGGGGCACTTGACTTTTAAGCATTTGAAATTTTGATATTCACCTGTTTCTAATATTTTCAACAAGGACAATTTAGTGTTTGGGAAACTTGTACATTATTAATATGAAACTAGTGATTATTTAAATTAAGTAATTGGGTAGGTTTGTAGAACAGAGAGGAAAGAGGACTGTCATGCTGTTATATTTAGGTAAATGTGAATGATTATAATACTAATAGAAATAATGGTTATAAAAAACCATACCATTTGTTTTCATATTTGCAGACATTTAGAAACACAAGCTGAATAAAATCAGCCTAAGTGCTRTGGAGCACAAAAAGAAGAATTTAAATCACTAATGGATTAGCTAGACAGGACTATTTTTCTGCTTAGAGAAAAGATCTACTTTTTTTTCCAGCTGGCCATCTGACCTTTGAAAATTCCTCTTGATGAATTGCATAAAAGTRTTTTAACTTAATCTCTGAAAAACAAGCTAGAGTCTCAATGCACTTTTTGCTAAATAACTATCTGAAATKAAGTGAACTGACAAAGGCTGTGTCCTGGTCCCTGCTCTTACAAACCCTTATGCTGAGTAYTTATTTACTCAATCAATTTCATTTTCTTTCTGACTATGAGATAGTATGAGTCACTATTAATAATTCCTAAAGTTAATTATGTCTAATATCTTTGTTCCTGCAAAGGATAAACTTGGTACTGACACACAAGGGGATGTGTCCCAATGGCCTTATACCTCTGGCACTGAAAAAAAAAATACAGGTTAAAATAAAATATTTTCAAATCAAATAGTCTGGAGTTATGCATGATAAAAGGGGATTTTTAAAAATTGATAAGACTTGTGCAAAAGCAAGTCCTCAAGTTATTAAGGCGTTAGGAGGCTGCCATGTGGCTGATCTGTTCTCTTGAACTCACCAGCCCTTGGCCCCCTCCTCAGTCCCGGGTCTGGCCTTGGAGGGGCTTGGTACAATATGGCCTCACTCCTTCTGCTGCTTCTAGAACAATACTGCAGTATGTCCYAGGGTGACTTTATGATGCTTGTATCCCCAACTGCCTGTTCTGTTTATGCTGGATAATAAAGTTCTGTACCTTTAAGGCTGGTTCCGAGAGTGAAGGGGAAAGAAGAAGCGCAGAGTTTGTTTGCAGACACTGCACTGACTCCTCCACATTCTGCTCCGGGACTGTGCTGTCTGCAGCACGAACCGACAGCGGGACAGAGCTCTCCTTTGCTTTTAGTTAGTTTTTAGCTAGCTGAGGCGGAGAAGTTCCCCGGACTGTGGCTTTTCTTTTTCTTTGAACTGGTCRGCGCTGCTCTGGGCTGGAAACCCAGAAAACAGCGGGAGCTCACGCCTGTGGCCTAGCGGGGCCTAGGACACGGCATTATCCAGCGCCGGAGTGACTGATGAGAGACTGAGCGAGCTGAGGTRCACCCCATGGCAAGGACCTTCTGAATTTGCCATCTCTTCAGAGCAGTGAGAGGTTTTATTGTTTAATATTATTAACTTTCTATGCTCGTGAATATTTGGTTGTTAAATAAACAGGTTTTTTCCACTCATCTCCAGGGAAATCTTTTCCCGAACCAGTAGAGGGAGGGGCTGCTTGAGTCTGCTTTCTAGAGGGACCCCTTTGGAAGTTCCCCCCCAAATCTGCCCTAAACCAGGACACAGTATTTAAATGTTAATGGAATTCCTCGTTGTTGTACAGTCCCTACTCATACAAATTAGTAGATGTTTTTGTGCGGAGGTGTCAAATACTGTGTGTTCTCAGAGGATGCATAATATTTACAAAGACACATTACACACAGAAAACAGTTCTGGCTGTTGTATTTTGGACAGAAGCAGCAATGTCCTCTGTAACAGCAGAGTGTAAGGAAGCAGGAATGCTGTGTTCAGTCCCTACCCTCAGCCTGAGGAGTTCAAATCCTCAGCACTTGKCAGGAGAAAACTTCTGTGCTCAGTGAGGGAGCATCTCTCTCTGTGGCTGAAGAAAAAGGAACTCAAGATCAACCAAGCACAAGAAAGCAGACAAGCAGATACACAGCGGAGTGCAATACGATTAAAAGGATTTGTAAGTGCAATTCTGGGCAGAGAAGGAGACCTCCAGGGACGTGCTGTGACCTCTGCTTCTGGAATCTCTGCTCCATGAGCATGCTGTGAGCAGCAAGAGCAGCGTCTCCATGCTTCGTCTTGCACATTCTGACACACACTGCCAGGGTGGGAATCCACAGCAACATAACAGAGGCAGATAATGGCACACTCAAAGCCTGGCATTTCCAGCACTGCTCAAGGASAAGGACAAGAGTTTAGTTCCCCCAGCAGACCTGGAAAATTAAATTGTGTCTCYCTACCAGGTGAAGCAGAGAGAAACTTCATTAAGAAATAACAAAAGGACAGTCTCTTTTGCTGTCCTTTCCTTGCCTCCATAACCCAGAAATGTTTTGAGATAAGCAAGTATCCACTTACTTTAGGAGCAATTATTTCTAGGGACAGAGAACTCTCTCAGGACAGCTGTACCGATCCCTTCTAGTCTGCGAAAGGAAGAAATTTCAGACATTGCTGCATTCATGTTTCCTGTCTTGAAAGCTCTAGAAGTTGTTTTGGATGTTATTTTAAGGTGCCTTTCAGCTCTCCTGGGCAATCACAAGGTCCAGAGCTGAGGTTTAGGCTCTGCAGTGGGTGTGACCATCACCAGCAGTGCCTCAGGAAGCCCGGCTGTGCAGAGGAGGTGTGGGGCCAGGCTGTGTGTCCCTGCCAGGGCAYGCACCAGCCTTCACCAGCAAGGGSTCAGAAGGACAGAGCTGAGGCATCTTTTTCTTTTTTTTTTTTTTTTTTACAAAGGGTGATGTGTGTGCATGGGCAGGGAGTGTGAGGAAAATAGTTTAAGGAATCTGGTTGAGCTGGGGAGGCACCAAGACCTCAAATAGGAACCATGTTAGCAGAGATACCAGCAAGAACAGTCCGATTTCCCTAAGTCAGCTCAAACCCCTCTGCTTTTTCACAGAGCAGAAAATATCAGTTTCAGGTGACCCAGTCAAAAGGGGATTTGGTGTTAAAAAGCAAAATACAAATCCTTCATTTATAGTAAGAAGATTAAAAATAAAGGTAGAATTTATCTAAATAATATGGACCTCTTTATTAGTTAATAGAGGAACTGAGTGAATTGAAGAAGAATCTTACAATGTTGTTAATGTTGAATTTTTTTAAGATGAACACATTCAATCCCAGATAAATGAAGTATTTTATTGACTGGGTTATCTCTGATATTTAAAAAAAGGAGAAACCTGTCAGAGCTTTATTTTATTTTGATTTTTCCTTGCCAAGAATCCACAACCAGAGTGCTAAGAGGCAAGCAATGTCTTACCTTGTAAGTTGGATGTAAACAAAAAAGTAATCAGATGTATCTRTCTTTTGAAGTATGTGCTGTATAATGAACATATCTGAAATGAAACCTATTACTTCRGATGTTTACATCCCCTTATTGTTCCAAGCATTACAGAGTACACAAGGCAATCACATGTAATTGGTATAAATCAAACATCCTCAACTGCCTGGAGCCTAAATTGAGAAAATGGAAAACAAGACCAAAGACCTATAAAATGTTAATGTTTTCTTGAACAGAATGCTGAATCTATATTATATTCTTCAGTTTTAATTCCAAAACTTATTAAATCTTTCTTTCCTGCTGACTGACTRTTATTATCCCAGCTCCAAATACATACAGCATGACTTAAGATTTGCTTTCAAAATTTTATGGTGTATTCCTRTGGGCTGAAATGTATCAAGTATTTATGTGTATGGTGTTTATTGCTAGGTGTTAACACAAATGTGGTAAGGRTGGAGCACAGGTATAATTGATAAATTTAAAGTCATCTGTACTGAAGAGCAACACATCTTTTTGTTGTCAGGCCGAACTTCATGTTTATTTCAAAGAATCAATTTTCTGCTGCTATTTTTTCTACAAAAAGAATGAGCCATTGTTATTAATAATCTGATCTAACAAGAGGAATATTAGAAAACCTTTATCCAGTAATTGTTTCTTCTGTTACAGCTTAAATGCTATTGGTTGTTTCATTTAAAGATTAAAATCAGCATTTCCCCAGTTATTCTTGAATACTGTTTTTCCAGCTGAATATACAACACAATTAGCACACAAAACTGACAGGATGGTGGCCAGACAAAGGATTTCAAGGAATGGGTAAAAAGAAATAGCATACAAGCAGGGACATCCTACAGATGTTTCATCTGGTGTATTAAAGTGATGACAGCTTTAGGGTTTGTGGCACTCTCAGTCCTAACCTGGCCATGAAATGTGTCTTTGCTGTTAATATATTTTGTGGAGYATCACAAGGAAAACTGAACACTCTGTTGTGTCCAGACTGGGAAACTCTTTCAAACTCTTGCTTCCAAGGGGTATTAGACATCACTCACTGTTAACTGTACTTCAAGACATGCTCTAAATTATGTGTAATGAGCTGGGTATGAAATAGTTTCACCGTGGCTGGTATCTTGCAGAGCTTTGAACATCCATTGATTTCATTTGCAGATTGAATTGCATCCCTTGCACAGGACTGAATAACACAGTTATTTTCTTTTGGAAAATCWGAGTTTTAGAAAGTAAAAGCGTTAAGTCACTTTCTACCAATACTGCAAGATTAGTGTCCATTGTCACTTCTTGCATTAAATGGGACAGAAAGCCATTCCTGAGAGGACAGTGACTCCTGTTCTCAGCAACAAGGAGCTTGATTAATAGAGCATATGCTGTAACTTTAAAAATCTCTAAGGAGAATCAATAGATTTTTATACTGTAATCTGATTAAACATTGTATCATTTCTATGGATTYCAAATACTATTTAGAGCTCATGGATGGGAAAATCAGTTTCACTTGGAAAGTGATAAGATTGTTTTATGATATTATCTTTTGCTAACCATTAAACTTTAATAAAGATACCATAAAGAAACCGTTGTTCCTCTGCTATTTGCAGTTTATAGTGGCTGTGCCTGCAGACTACACTAGAGTAGGAAGTATTATTTGAAGTAAGGTATGGATGAAGTCCATGCAAAAATGAGTACTARTCCTACTTGCTGCTTAGTGTGTCTCTGCTAACACTTCTATAGAGGCAGTATTTGATAATAAAGTTACAAAAGTGAACTTGGTTCCTTGAAGATAACTTGAGAATCTTTTAACCATTTACCATTTAGTCTGTGAGCAATGCAATCTCAGTTTTGCAGCCATGGCAGCACAGCACATAGTACAAAACCAAAGCTCCCAAAACTTTTTCAATAGCGGCAGACCTTACACCTYGTTGTGATCCACACAGATGAGAATTTCCCCTGCATTCTTATCTAACTCATCCTCCAGGAACCTCCAAAAGGGAACCTACCATACTGGACCAAAGACCACAAGATTCTGTTTTTTCCCTTTGGAAACTAATCCTGGTCACAGAAGAGTCCAATAAGTGACTGTATAAAACACAGGTGTGGCAGGACTCTTTTCATTCCCTCATGTTCATAGCAAGGCAAAACACACACTCCTGTTTTCCTGCTACACTCCATTAACACATGCTCAACTCCCCTCTGCTGAAAGTATTGAACTTCAAAAAGCAAAATTAAGTTTAAAAAAACCCAAAACCCCCAAAACAACCTACACAAACCAAACCAACCAACCAACCGAAAAACCCCACCCAAAATACCAAAACAAAAAAGCAACCAAAAAAAAACCAAAAAAAGGGACATTGTTTCAGAGCAATATGGCTTTCTCATAACTAAGGGTTTTTTTCATGTGGAAAGGTACTCTAGCTTTCAATTTCTAATTTAGCAAACACAGTAAAAACAGTGGGTACTGGTTTTATTAATAATAGTTCTGCATTTTTGTTTTCTTTGCGTACTGATTGTTGTAAATCTTCAAATAATTTGTTCAAAAGT
Organism: Alauda arvensis; assembly: GCA_902810485.1. NCBI lineage: Eukaryota > Metazoa > Chordata > Aves > Passeriformes > Alaudidae > Alauda > Alauda arvensis. The sequence goes on from CADDXX010000675.1 coordinate 367,855, forward strand.
GAGAGCTGTATGCTGTGAGATAYATAATAATATATATAATAATGACACAAGTATTGATTACAGTAAATTCCTCTTAATTCATGGAGCGGTGTGTGTGTGTGTGTGTGTTTGGATTGGAGATTACATATCCCAAGCTTAAATATCCAAACACCCAGAATGAATGTTTGGAATTATGTATGTTAATTCTGTAAAAGTGATTTCTGCCTTACAATACAGTTTTGCTCGATATTGATAAGCCTTTTGCTTTTGSCATCCGAATGGATACAGACTGTGTTCCTTTTGACCCCTAAGGCCTAAGAGAGGGGTGGGTCTTCACCAGGCTATTTCCATCAACTAGATGACTTTGAAAGGGGTCTGGAATTTCTTTGGTTTGTTTGATTTACTTACAAAGAATGCACATCATATCTTCATTGCCAAATCAGTGCTGGTTTCTCCCYGTGGAGCCTTCTGAAAGACAGACATCTCWGGCTTCCCCTGGACTCTGTGCAAAACCCCAGGAGGAATACTAATTTTTCACACAGATAYTGCAATCAGTGCTTTACCCAGTCCTGCTTTTACAACTGCCTCCTGCAATATCTGTCACTGTCACTCAGCTCTATACATGAAGACCACTTCAAGAGTACCCCTTTTTCTCTCAGTTTAATTCTCACTAAGTTCTTTCTACATGGCTTAGGCTGGGATCACAATTGCTTGTTCTAACTATCATGAAATAGAGAGGAATTTTCCTGTCTTTAGAAGGCAATTAGCTCAGCACATACATTGCACGTAAGGAAAAACTTCATTAATAGAGACCATGATCTGGGAAATGTAATTGAGTTGAGTAAGTAAGGGTAGAATCAAAAGGTTCAGAGGCCAGAGACAAAGCTTAAGCTGGTTTTGACACTAGTTGTTTCCTATGAATTTCCCAGCTTACTACTTTCAGAATTGAACAGGGTAGATAAGAGGATATATGGTGTTTAAAATTATTTAAGTGAGTTTTGCAATAGGATTTGTCAGTCTTCTTATAAGAGCAGTGGTTCTCTTTTGTATTAAGTAGCAGAAATCAGAGCAAAAAAAAAAAAAAGCCAATTACACTGRCTGTAGTGCTGACATTTGTTTACATTTGTTTTAATTTAATCCTAATAGTTTTCTCTYACAAAGGTCAGAATGTGTCATTATAAACTGACACAAAAATACTGCTTTTTCCAAAATGATTGGATTTCTGGAGAAAAGATTTACAGTGCTGGCATGCTGGAAATATACTGAATTATTTATAACAATGATTTTAAATGAACAGTGTTACACTAACTATGTAATACAGATATTCAATGAAACAAAGGCAAAAGATRTGAATCCTAATAGAAAGGTTCACAAGACAAAAGTAATTGAAAGTTATTTGAGTGCAAAACCTCCCAAAGTTACGCCTTCATGGACAACAGTGGACATTTGTTGAACTGTTCGCAGTATCAGTATCTGTGTTTGAGTAAGATACATCTGATAGTGGCTTTCTGTGGTGAAGGCAGGAACAAAGCACTGGAGGAGCTGTGGCTCCAAGGCTCCAGCTCAGGAACATGTGACCTCTGAAAATAGGTGACATTACATCAAGGTGTCCTATTCTGAGCTTGAAAGCCTAAACTTTAAAAGGTGGAAGAAAGAGAAACAGACAAACTGGCTTAAGCTGATTCTTGCTGCAGTACCCAGCTCCAGCCCTGGAGTCACAAGTGGCAAAGCTGTGGACAATGCAAACACATCCTAAAAGCTTACAGGCAAGTTTCTATCAAAACCACTGATGAGCCAAACCACAGGCATGTTTACATTTCAGGTTCCATGCCTCTAAAGTTGCCACAGATGTTTTGAATTGCTTCTTGCAGCTTAGAGGTGCTGATCTTTTCTGACCATCTTCTGTCCACCTGTACACTAATTATCTGTTGTTTTGATCTCATTGCAAGCTCTTTGGATTTTGAGAAGAATTATCTGTGCAGAAAAATCTGCTGTTGCTGTAGTGACCAAAATAAGCCCTCATCAGTGGGCCTTTCTCTAAGCTGTAATATTCATTTTTTTTTTAGTTACCAAACTCTTTAGCATGGGGGGAAGAAAAACAAAACAGGACTAGAGTCCAAAAAATACCAGGAAAGATTTAAGTGAACAGAAAAGAATTAGAAACAAAATAGAGTTTCTTAGTTATATCTTTTCCCCATTTTCTCTAAAAGCTCTCTCTTTTTCTCTCCTTTACACCCAGAAAACAGTGCAAGTGATTTATGAACAGGTGAAGAGGGCCAGCAGATCTGAAAACAAGCAAACACTGGAAAAGGGAACAGGATGGACTGTAAAATATACAGCAAGMAATAGGTGAGTGTTCTTGGCTGTGCATTTATTTTACTCATTTTTTAAAGCATGTCAATGAACCTAGCCACAAAATTCCTTTACTATGTTCAGTGTTGGGAAGGTCAGGGGTGATATGCAAGAGAAGGYCAGTTATTACAGCTTTGGGAAAGCTGATAAGGATTTTCCATTTCAGTTGTTTACTCCCATGTGAGTTTCATTACCTCAGAAGTGATCCCTGTGACACCATTAAGTCTGTCTGGAAAACACCATACATTGGCAACACAATGGCTCCACTTGRGTGACTTTACCCAGGTTTTTTATGTGTTAATTTAGGATTTGGATGGTTGGAGGTARGCAAAAAATAAGTATTTGTGATAATACATAGGAAGAACACCATAAAGCMAATCAAACATTCTGTAACAAGTCACCACAGAATGGTTCAGACAATTGCRGTAATGAAGGAGCAAGAAGCTCAGAATTTCCTAAACTRATGCAGGTGTCCTCAGCCCTAAGGGATRTTTCAGATTTAGACAATAGATCATSTATCAATTTTCTGTATGTACMTRTCTATCAGTCTGCAGAAAAGTGATGGCAAAGAGCGAGAAGCAGCACTGCATTCTTCAGTTTATGTACTACATCTGAGAAATGGGTGTTAARCCCACAAAATTTCCTGGGTAAATCTATAGCTAAGGCTATATCCAGTCAAACAAATGAGGCAAGGTTGACAGAAATTCTGGATGGCACCATGTCCTTCTCATAAAATGTTTCAACACATTTCAAAACAAAAAATGTGAGCCAAAMAAGTAAGACCCCATCTGGTATTTATCTGCACTCCTGCAGAAGAACTGCTTGCCAAAGGAGCGAGTTCTGTTCTGCTTGATCTAAGGCACATARCACAGCAAACTTTACACCCTCCTGTCCCTCCTCTTGCTCAATTAGACATCTGTGGTAACATGGTATTAAAGACTGTCAAAGGTGCAAAAACAATGTTAGTAAACACAACCYAGAGCACACAGTTCTTACAAAGATAATTAAAGAGTTCTCAGTAAGCAACCAGATCTGCCAAAGCAGCTTCCCTTTGATGCCTACAAAAAAATCACATCTCTGAGCACRTGAATCATTTGATTGTACCAAATCAGCAATTCCACTGTGCTTTGACATCTGGAGTTCCATTAACAAAAAGGACACTTGCTTGCCTGGTTTCTCCCAGTTCATTCCCACACCTCTTGTCCTCTGTGATGCTCGTTTTCCCTCCAGAATTCTATCTGCCCCTTCATACAGGTTCTTTGATTTGCCATCTGTTAGGTTATTACCTGAAAGGACAGTGTAAATCCTGCTCTTCATTGAAAAGACTCCTGGCAGAGACACTGCAGCTAACACTGGACACATTTCCAAGGCATGCTGGTGCCTCTTCCAACATGTGCTTTCTCACCCAAATTCTTTCTTGCAGCTCCAGTACCCAAAGTAGTCCTCACTCTAATTATCCAGCATTTCCCATGCTATTGGTAAACATCTGCTCTCTTTGGATCACTTTGGAGTGATCTCTGTGTCTTTCATTCCTTGGTGAAGTGACTGAAAATGGGGGTGTAGATACAAGAGGTGTCCTCTGGTGAACAGACACTGCTGTGAATAACATCTGTGAGTACATGAGAGGAAATCTGCAGCAGTGAGCAGAACCAGAGTGGGTGGGTTGGGGAAGCACTCCTCTCAATGTTCCCAGAGCTAATCAAGCTTTTCTGAAGCTCAGGGATATCCACCAGCTTGCTCTGTGATGTGAGTCTCTTGAGACTCAGAGAGAAGGGAAACATCTCCCACTGAATTAGGGTAGCCAAACCCCTAACCCCATCATGGAAGTACAAGCATGRTATGGGTCTTCATCATTCCTAAAATGTTATAGGAATATATATGCAACATGCAAACCACTGATTTACTGTCCTTCAGGCCTACTTCAAATTTTCATCACTGTATTAAAGTTTGTACTGCGATTTTCTGGCTTAAAAAACAAACACATTGATGCACAAAGCAATGAAAAAATAACATTTCAGGTATGTGATGTATTACATACCGTGTTCAGCCTATTGTCCAAAAGGCAGGTTACCTTCTTGTTTTCACAAATACCAAATCAGCTACATAAGATRGATAAAAAATGTAATTTTTTTGTTTGTTTCCAGTCAAATATGCAAGAAAAAGGAGTTGAAACAGAGTAAGAAGAAAAGACAGGTATTCATGAATTGGGCCACTGCAATTTCAGTTTATAAACTGGTGTGATGTTTCAAATGTAGCCACCTTGAAACAGACTGTAATTTAGACTTCTGTCAACACATTCAGACATCACAAGGAAGGGAGAGCAGGGCCTCATGTCTGATTTGAAATATTTTAAGTACCTGCCACCCACTTTGGCTGATGACGTCTAAAAACACATGAAGAGTACATCCTGTAATTACATTAAAACATTTAAATAATGGAATTAGAGTATATTTTCAGAGCATTTGTCTGTCTTCCCTTTCTTTCTGTCTAACTAATGTGACTTTCTCTAGCAGCTTTTTTGTTTAGGTCTGCCCTGTACTCCTCCTRTATCAGATTTCAGATTTTTTGTTTTATTCAGAAATATACAAAGAATTGTCAAAAATAATTTGTGGTGCATATTTCATTCTGTAAGAGACACACATTCAGTGATAAATTCTGTTAGAGACTGAAATAATGATAGAACACATATGAAAAGCTTTTGACCTTTATGATTAAAAAACGAAAATGACAGATTGGTTTTGATTAAGTGAAAGCCATCATAAAGCCATCAGTTATATGTTCAAGTACAGAAAATTCCCCCTATCAACAGAAAAATTCTTGCAGTTAAGACAGACTCAGGAGACCTTTGCTCCATCTACAGTATGAGTACAGTATTCCTGTTTTATTACTGTACAAGGCACTTGGGATAATTCTCAGAAGTAATTAGCCTTTTGCAGTTTCTAAGGTCATGCATCAGTGTCAAGTTTAGAACTAAGATTTCTTGCAAAATCCACAATCTGAATAAGATGTCTAAGGAAAGGATATCCATGATCAGGGAGAAATAAAGCTCAGAAAGCACTTGAGCACTTCCTAAGCATGCCAGTTTAGATACAGGGTGTSTTCTCTGTCGCCTATAAAAGGTAGCTGAGCTGCCAGAAAAGCAGAAGATGAKCATCAAGCTAAGTGTTCAGTTGTGTGATGCTGGAGGCGTTTCCTTCAGACACTCATGATATGTTAGTACCTGTAGTTAAAATGCTTTGTTTGACTCCTGGTTTGAGAAGTCCAACATGCAAAAGAAAAGTCTCAGGGCTGGTTCAAAACATCATAAAATTAATGAAATCTTTCCACAGTTCACTTCAGTGAACCTTTGATTGGTAACAAGAGCATTAAGTCCTTTCCAATACTTCTTATTGGAAAGCCCTTGACTTCCCTAGGGCTGTCAAGATAAGTGGAGGTTTCCAAATCTGGATACATTCAGTAATTATAAAAACAGCACATGGGTCATATTAATTTAAATACAATAGGTGAGTGACAGGCAACCTTTTCTTGTACTTAGATAAACAAGTAGTATGGTTGCACTTCTGCATACCATTTGCATCATTGCTTGTTCTGATCATCAGCACCATCTTACCCTTAGCATTTCTTTTTGAATCCAACAGTTAAATTCATATATAAAGATTTAAGTGTCCTGACCTCAAAGTCTTTTTGAGGGACTGTGATGAGCTTCATTCAACTGGCAGGACCAGAAGCAGGAATACCCAAGCTGTTCAGCCCACATGATAGAACTTTTCCTAACATTAAAGAATAGCAAAACAGCTTTTCTGGAAAAAKAGACATGATTTCCCCTTTCACTATTGAGTATTTGGGGAATTTCCTGAGGTTTATGACCCTTTAGGTATACTCATTCACACATTACACAAGGAGCCATTAGCCAGCATCTGCAACTTGAGATAAGAATGTTACCAATTCCCATACCAGCTGTTATCTCTCTCACAGCTATTTGTTTTCTACTAGAAATATTCTGTTTTCTAGAAGAAAATATTCTAATAAGCTCCTCAATCATATGCAAGTATTARTTCTTTTTCTTTTTTTGAACAGCCTGTCAAGTTGATTTACTTTAGAAGTTGTATAGTGAGTACTCAATTTAAAGTGTCAAATCCTTCTGTTCTATATAATCTTCCTTGAATTCCTTAGTATTCAAATTAATTTTGAACGGAACTTTCTGAAGCAGCACTTTTGTACCCAAAAAAAAACCCTTCTCTTTTTGTGCAGTGAATTTTTTAATTTGACATTTTAGATAACCATTTTTCTCAACCATTTTAAACAACCATTTTTTTAAGCCATTATGGTCAAAAAAGGGTAAGTTGAGGGCAAGTTCTCTCATGAGAAATTTCTTGAAACACATTTCAGAGATATTTTYCCAGTTATATACAGGCACAGATCATAAGATCAGCTTGCCTTGCAGACTCTGTGCCAGCTGATAAAGAAGGAGGGAGGGGAAAGAAAATCATGGCATAATTGCCATATCCCAGCCTGAGTCTGCACAGACTGGTAGTTACAGAAGAACTTACCTCWACATGTGGTCTGGGATTCAAAGAGCTACAATGAGCAGCACATTTGGTCAGAATAAATAACTAACCTTACTCCAAATTCCAGCTATTTATTCACTCACAGCATTGATGACACCAAGGTACAGTACTGCAAATTAATACAGACAGGTACAACAGGGAAAGGGCAGACTTCTAAACAAGGCATAAAATTAGATAAAAGAAGTAGTCAGGTAAAATGGGTAACTTTAACTCATTAGAAGAAGTTCATTCCACAGCAATTTTATCCAGCAGAACTYAGGATAATTACCACTCCTGAAATGCCAGTGGTCATCCTCTACACTTGAGGGAAATGCCARCTCTTTCCTCTATTGTCTATCTGTGTAACTTCTAGATGTCTCCTAAAGATTTGGCCCTGAAAAGTCATACATTTTAGATASAGATTTTAATCTTTTTTCTTTAGCATAAAAGTGAGCATTAAGTTCCCACACGCTTCCAAACCTTTGTATTTCCTCTCTCCTTCTGAACATGAAGCACGTTACTAATAAAATCTCACAAAGAATTCAGTTCCCCTGTTGCCATCTATTAAGCTCTTCACAAACACATACACCTCTAGAAACACATTGCTAAAACAAATATGATTGCTGTCTTTCTTTGCATATCTATCCAAAAATATTATGATTTCTCTTTAAAGAAAAAAAATTAGTGTCCTGACAAGAACTGTCCCCTTCCCCCCATGTAGAGTTACAACATTTTAGTTTGCTGTTCTGAAAGTGTGTCCCTTCYCCATTTGTGCTTAAAAAGCTTAATAATTGAGCTTGTAATTACTCCCAATCTCATCCTTCTGGTTTCTACTCACCCATCCTTTTGCAGTTAGCTTCTCTCACCTGTGGTTTTCATTTCCCTTCATTGTCTGTGTATGTGACAGTGATACACAGATTTTTTTTTCTCCCTTTCATAGCTTTATCAAATTTCAGATAAGCACTGTTCAAATAGAAGCTTTTTATTCAGTGCCCCAGTAAGTATTTTTCTCTTTCTGACATAATGATATTTAGAGAAAAAAAAGACATTACTGAAATTACTTAATATTTGCATATTATGAATTCACTGAAMTGGATACATCCATGCTATTCTTTACAGAGACATCTCAAGAAYTAACTAAGCTCAGATATCTGTAAACATAGCAAGTCACACCTATCTACCTACATCATGTCCTGGAGAATTGCCATGGTAATTTCAGTGTTATGATCAATAAAAACAAGCTGTGCCCTGCTTGATCTCTAAGCATAAGTTTCTATTCAATACATCTCCAAAGAAAAGGATCAACCGTGGTATTTTGCAGCTGCATCACAAGGTTTCTTTCAAATGCTGGGGTCACTGGAGGTGGTTAAGTCAAAAGTCAAGAGATACCTGCCATGGATTGTTTAATCTATAAAAGTTTCCGTGATTTTAAGAAAAAGTTAAATTACCTTTAAAATCTAGAAAAACKAAGCAATTATGAAACATATTTTACCATTAATGTAATTACTTTCAGCCATATTTTCTGGACATTTTGTATTTGACTGAAAGAAGGAAGAGCCATATCAATTTCTTTATGTACATGGTGAACCTGATGAATTCAGTAAATTACATGATAGCCKTGATCTAATTGTACAAGAGGAGAAGTGAATCACAAGCTTTTATCTGGAACAAAAAAAGAGTTAAAACATTGACATTAATCATCATCATGGTAAATAGTGTGGCCATTCCTCATTGCTGTTAGATTGTGCTCCAGCTATAGAGATGCATGCTGAGACATTGCTCACAGCAAACAACATCAAATGGGGACATTTTCCTTTTGTTTCATTGTGTATGGCAGCCACATCTTTCAGAACACCATATGGCAGTAGTATACCTCAGAACAGAATGGCATATGATGAGTTCCAGACAGATTGTATGCAAAATATCTRGAGATTTTCATCATCCTCCAAGTACCCACAAACGATTTACTGCCTGGTTTTGTCTCTCAGGGTCAGTAGTGAAGTAGCACAAATAGGTTGCTCATRACCTCAGAACCCACAGAGAATCTAGCCAGCTATTTTACACATACCTCTTAAAGTATTTTTCAAAAACAGCCCAATTCCTGCAATACAACTCATTTCTTCCTTCATTCCTTGCCAGAARGTCTTCAGCCCCTCAGCTRCTCCCTTATTTGGCCTYTGTCTCCCAGAGTTCATCTCACACATGGGCTAACCAGGGACAGAGTTTAATAAGAGTCATCTGTCAATGTACCCACCTGGCACAGTAAAACTGATTCCGGGTAGCACCTTACTTTAATGTCTCCCATCAGTTTTAATAAAATCTCACAAATTCCACCTCRTGCCTGTTAATAACAAAACACATCTCCCAGGTTCTTTCTGTACTTAAATGATCTGGCACCCATTGAAGGTGTCTCTAGAAATTCAGGGRCCCATTTTTCTTGTCAGTTCCTGACTTAAAATTTTCTATATTTCCTTGTTTGCATTCTCTGTTACCCTGCACAACAGTCTACTTTCAAAATGAACCTAAATGAAGGGAACTTTTTTTTTTACCTTTCTCTTCTATGCTTGCTTCATTTTCTCCACCTGCTGATTCAGAAGTATTCAGACACCCTCCCRATTTTGCTTCCCAATCTTCTCTAAGTGCTAGAAAATGTAAGTTTCTCCTGCCTTTTGCCCTTCTGCCAGCAGCTTTTAGCACTTTGCCAACATGGAACACACKGATCTTACAACTGGCTTTATGTCTTCTGCATTCAGCACAGTTCCTGCCTGGACATTCTCCTTACCAACTTGCCACATTTTCTACCATGGTRTCTTGGTGACCACATTCATTTTAACAGCCATTCCCTTCTCTCAGCTTTCAAACAGCTTTTCTTTCTGCTTCTTCTCTTCACAAAGATTCTGTTCATAACTGCCACCTTTTCCTGACCTCTCAGCATAGCAGGAAAGCCAAGACYTTTGGAAGAAGTCAAGACCAAAACCATCTTCAACCAACTTCCCACTCATTTGATCATTGCAACTGGCTCAGTTCCATCTTCAGATCATAGTTTTGGCAGCCCTTATTTCATGCAGGTTCTCACASAACCTGCCTTCTKCCTCTTACAGCRTGCATTGGTTAGAGGGGGCRGCTRRACAGGACTGATGGAGCTTTGGATYCTSTGCAGCAGACARCACTGTTACAGACAGGTAGACTGTAGTTTGATTAGCATGARAATTACCAGCAAATATGCCCATTTTTGTAGTTTGTATCTAATAAATCAAATTCTTATAAATTAGAATCCCTTAAAATTCTGTCCTTCTTTTTTTTCTAAAACTTTATTCATCTTTGAGTTCATTGAAGCCTTCTGTTGGGGCATGTGAAAAAAATGTCTTGGTTTTGGCTCCTGATCAGAAGCAGAACTTTTTTCCCAAGCTTTAAATGATCTACAGCACATTTTTTACTTTTTGATAGCCTGTTGGTGCTCTTGCAATAAAAATCCAGGTTATTTATTCATGTTATGAGAGCATCTTGCAGAGTCTAGTCACAGGAKACCATTTTTCTGAAGCCGATGGATAAAACCAATAGAACATCCCATTCATTCTGTATGGAGAAGACAAAGTGCTAAATCTTTACAAATGCAGTAGAGTTTCTTTAKATCCTTCTGACTCCTGATACATGCACTAGTGGTCATATCCTCAGTTGTATAAATGTTCTGTTAGCTCCACACTTGGTCAGGCAACTGGACACAGTTTATCTGAAGTCCTTTTTTTAAAAAAAAATTCAGTACTCAGAGTATYTAATTGCATTTTCAATGACAGGACAGAAACAAAAAAATTACCTTTTAAACTGTGCTATTTGCATGTGGACAGAACACTGAGATTGGCCAGCTCARTATACTACCCACCTACAGTCTGTCAGCTGCATTTGTTCCAAAATACATTGCACAGCCACCATCTGTCAATCACAAACTACATGGCCAAAGAGAAATTTATTAACTTAGAAATACTGAAAAAAAATTGCTCACAGAAATGCTAGCAACAGTTAATAGGCATGTTGATCAGCATTGTAAACAAATATTAATTGGTTTTTAGTTGTTTGTTTTTTTCAAAAAATCTGCTCCAAAACACATTTTAATAAGAAGTGAGGAATTCATTGATAACTTGGCATAGGTACCAGCTGCTGCTYCAGTCAATTAATTCAGTAATTTTGTTGTTTTATTTATTGCCTTACCAAAAAGCCTAGTGTTTCAATAAATAATCTTTCTTTTCCATTTGATAATTAAAGCAGCTTAAAAMAGAGACAATTTCAGGACTAAAGGTGTACATTTTAGCTGCTGGAGCCCATGTAAAAGGATGGGGACAGTGTACTACCTGTGGGTAACCCAGGGAACACTGAGCAATGAAGATAAGCTAATACAACTCCTATAATATAGATGCAATTAAGAAGACAGACTTTTTAGTCTCACTTAGATTTCAGAACGATTCCAATATCTGGTTAAAAGTGAGAGTAACTGTACGCACAGAGACTCTTCAAAGAGAGTGAATACAAACATAAGGATAATGCCTCCAGCCTGAAGAACCTCTTTGTTAACAAAAGCCAGAAGTCATCACCAGACTGGGTTTATCCCCCTTCCTTTCTGAGGTGCAGGAGAGGAGGAAAGCAGAWGATGTGATGTGCTTCTCCTAATTCTTAGTACTGGGAAGGACACCATTGATTCCATAGTTACCTAAGGAGTRTCTAGCTAGCAACTCTTCCATTTTAGAAATGTGTTCTACAGGGTAGTTCTAATTCATACTTTAAAAGCATTTCCATTTACCATGCTTCCAAAAATGTTCGGTTTTTTTATCTTTTATTTCAATGTAAGGCCCATCATTCATCAATGAGAAAAGGCAGCAGAACATTATGTCATGGATTACATTCATAGGTGGTATAAATTGARTTCTAACTATACAACAAAATTGGCAATTTTCTTAGCTTTAGTGGTCACAATATAAAAGGCATAGTACTGTCTTGGTTTAGAGACAAGTATTAGATTTTGGATGTTAAACATATTAATGTACTAATTCAATAAAGAAGTGGCCAGTGTATCATATTCCACATAGTATTTTAGATTACCATATGCATATTACTAACAAGGGACATAAATCTTAGTGAGTCTGTCTTTYATAGTGTGTGTTATAATAAAATTTTATCAATACTATGTAATAATGTATGTATTATGTAACTATATAATTTGTTCACAGGATAATACTATATTCATACAAAATCCCACTATATTTAGGTGAACTATAMCATACCTACTCAAGATATCATAGCACACTTATACAACATAATTATATGCTATTTGGTAATATATTATTTATACAACCTTGTTGCTGCTACATGTAGCTGATGGTAGGGAAACAGAGTATAAAGTTTTCTGCATTGCTTACAAAAATGTGTATCCCCACCAGCTGCTGCAGCTTGGTTGAAGTTTCATCTAAGAACCTGAGTACTGTTTGTGYTACATTTGTTATTTTTCATACTACCAACAGTTGTGACAATAAATAAATGTGAAGTATTGATTCACATTATTTATAAGACATTTAATTTTTCCTTTTTTATTTTGATAGCACAGCCTTTTTTAGATCAATAAAAGCTGAAGATAAATTCACAGCTTTCAAATTTACTTTAAATCTAACTTTACCATCATACATATTTATTCTGCTAGATCAGCAGAGCATGGAGCATAGAGGCCTCCTTCATGTTCAGGAGCATGGCTATACTTTTTTGCAGTACAAACTACACCAATCTCAGATTCTTTATCAATCTGGCAAATGAATGATAAATCTAAAAATTAAAAGTATCCTTWATTTTAGTAAAGAAAAACAACTAACTCATGTTTTTCTGGTTTTCTGTTAATGAATGGAGCTTTTGCTTAATCTCTTACAGAGAAATATACAAAGCTTAATCAATCTAGCCAATATTTRGTTAGTTCCAGTTTTTCCATACATTAGCACAGCCTCATCAATTTTTCCAAACACTGGAATTTAGAATTCATACTTGAGTCCTGAAATGGTATGGAAAAATACATTAGAGCCACCCATTTATAACCTAATATTTTTATGTTGAATCCTTTTTACTCTCAGCACAAGTAGCCTTAGCTTTCATTAAAGAACTGGTTAGAGAATTAGATAATAATGTCTGTCTAAATATGCACTGATATTAACCTCTGCCCTGTCAATAAGACWGTATGGAGGCAAATTAGTCCTTACATTTAATTATCTTTTTATTCCATAGAAGTTTTTATCTTTTTTTTTTTCTGCTTTTGCACCTCATTAGTCATGATCAAAGTGTATTCCTCTTAATAGTGCCTTAATGTGATGCTTTGATCACATTTCCTGACTAATTTGAAAGTCTGTTAACTGAGTTWCAACACAGCCTGGTGCATTTGAAGTTTTTGGAACCATTTGCCTGGGGCCATTTTATTCTGACAAATTTTAGGTATTTAATTGAGGTTTCCAGGAGCACAGTTACTCTGGACTTCTTATATAATTGACAGAATAAGACATCTTCAGTGAAAAGTGGATCAAGTTTYTCCAGAAGATGATGTGACCCTTCAATGGGCCAAATCTTTCTCAGGTGTTTTCCACTGACTAGAAAAAGAGACTCTGTCAATTAGGATCTGGATTTAAGGAAGATATTTGAGTTCYGAGAGTTAACTAGAAAAACTGTGGTCTGTGCTTTATGAATCTGCCTATGATCCTTATCCCTGTATTAGTCATGAAGGGCTATTTTAATGATTCTATATGTGTATAACATATGTGTATAAACCAACAGAGAAWTACACATGAAGTATAAGAGTATGTTTCTATGGGCTCTAGAATAAACACCTTAGGCCTAGGTCACTTTGTTAAATAACTTGCTGTTCCACACCCAGTATATCCTACCCATTTCAACTGTCTATATGCTTGCTTTCCTGGAGGCCACCTTAATGCCATCTTACACCTTACTGGCAGAAATCTTTCCTCCAAAAGAATGGATGCACTTCAAAATTCATCCTCAAAAACATACCCAAAGCAGCATTACTCCATGTAAGTAGTTCCACTGCCGAATTGTTTCTGCCTCTGAAAATTGTTTGGTGAGGGATTGGTCACAGTCAGTGGGAATAGATGCAGCAAGGCCACATGATTGAGTATCACATGTTCAGAAATCACTAACTGCTTCAGTCAGTGCAATTAAAGACTTCTGGTAGGTAATTAGAAGACCTGTGTCAAAACCCTCATTAGTTAGTCTGGCTTATGTAGCCCCTTTGTGAGAGCTCGGAGGAAAACAGTTACTAAGAAATTTTTCATGATTCTTCACTATGCTGGAGCCACATTTTGAGAGATGACACTCATCTCAATGCTACCAATAGCCAAGGTGCCAGGCACCAGTGGTCATTAAATTACAAACTGGTAACAGCAAAAATCTTTGAGCTGTATCAGATTWACTTCTGTGCTATAAAATGGTATCATTTCAAGGGAAATCCTGTGGCACTGCTGCATGCAAAGCTGCCCATACACTTCAGCAGACACAACCCCATCCTGTGATGCAGGCACAATGCAGATAGTAGAGGATGATTCCTTTGAATCGACGTGCTCTTGTACCTAAACACCAGCTTCTTGCTTTCCCTGCTTACCTCATCTTAGAGGCCTCTGCAGATGAGCATGACTCCAAGCAGGGCCACCAGACTTGCTGAGAAGCTGTAAGAGCAGAGGTGCAGGAGAAATAAATTAACAGTGGCACTGTGTGTCTTCTGACACAATGTGATCACTCAAATGAATAAATAATCAAAATAAAAACTAGCTAAAATAGGAAGCTCAGACGTGAAGTTTGTCAATGGTTTTCCAAGGTTTGTCTTTACTGGTGCTTCAACAAACTTTTTCCTCTAACTTTTGGAACACTATCCCTAACCTGCAGTTTTGTATTGTGCAGCAAGACTTCACTCTCTGGTCAGGACAATCTGTATTTCTTTCCTGTTCAGTGAACACAAATTTATTGTTAATTTGTGTAGCTGCCCAGGCACTCACAATTAGTATCTTTATTTTCTGCCTGTTGTTTTTTCTGTACCGCTCACATCTAATCACTGTGAAAGGTAGGGAAAACATTTTTGAAAAATCACTGAGTTTTCAAAAATGCATCTTGACAATTTTATTTGGCTTTGTAATTTATTGTATTCATTTGCCTACCCATGGCAATGAATTCTTATTACCATACAAACCCCAGCTGCCTCTTACTCAGCTGATATAAACTCCATTTAAAAAAAGAAATCAAGTCTTTATTACTGTATAAAGGCAAAGGGTAGCATTTTGTAGAGTATTAGAACTTGGTCTAACTCTACTGGTGGAAATAAAAGACTACCTGGGTGAAATCTATTTCACCCAAGACTCAAATACTGAGTCTTGCTCCTCACCATAGACTTGTTAAGTCTTACTAGCTCTTCAAAATCCAGCTGTACTTTTTAAACCAGTTAGAGATAATATTAATTCAATTCCAAGGTGCCATAGATTTTTTTTAGTTAGTGTTTTTTAATCCATATCAGGAAGAACTGAGAACTAACTGGTGTTATGGTTTCAAGCATCAAAGGAAAAATAGCCAGTTTAGGGATTATTCCACTAGTTGATTTGATTATATTGGATCAGGAAAGGTAGAATCACCAAAAATAAATCTTATTAAATCAATTCTCTGTGTGCTGACCTAGCCAGGATGTGGAAGCAGATGTGCTCCCCTTTCTTAGCACACCATCTCTGGCAGGCTGTGACATTGTACTATGAGAAGGCAGGAGTCAGAGCAAGGGCAAACTGTCAGAAAGCAGAGAAGGTGGAGGATTTTTACAGCAGAGAAACAAGAGGTCTGCTGCAACGTCTTATGTCATGCTGGCTGCAGCGTGGGCTGGCTAGAATAGAGTTCAAAGCAGGATGTAGAGAAGCTGTCAGCTGCAGGAATCTTGCAGAAGGAGGAATTGAGAACTGCTTACAACATGGTGTAGCTGGATGCCGGATTCCCCTTTTTATGGAAAGAAACTAAGGTAAGATAAAGAAACCTCAAAGCTTGTGGACTCAGGCTTGGAGCTACCCCAGGCTGTTCAGGAAATAATAAAAATAATGCTTTGGGCAGGGAGTTAACCAGATCAAGAAAGGAAATTGCCCTCATGCAAATCTTTGTACTTAGATGTGCTGCAGTTCAATGTTGACATGAACATATGTGCATGTTTCAGTGTGTGTGACAGTGTTTGAGGAGAGTATGCATACACATGCCACCAAGAAGACAAAAACGCCAATCCTAGAAACCAGATCTTTAAAAGGAGTTGACAGGCTCTTCTTCCAAAATGTCTTTGCCCTATACTGAAATTCCCTAAGACAGGGATTTCACTCCAAACTGTGAGGGAGTCTTTGCACCAGCTACACACCCTGCTTTGTATCTAAGTGATCTTCCACCAGCAACAAGCAACTGAAGCAATTCAGCCCCTTTCTGCTCCACTAAATAAATAGTTTGGCTGTGCCAAGGGGAAGCTGTTATCTGGTTCCAGTCATTCTCTCAGGCTTAAATCTTCACCAGAATATACAGGCTACTTTTATAAAATCATCCCAAAACATCCATTTGTTTCTTGCAAATAAASTTAGAATATATGAATCGTGCTCATTTCCCAGGAATGACTTTTCTTTCGTTTTAACTTTGCTTACACTTATATCTAAGGGAAAGAATAACGTAAAATGAAGTAATTGTTACACAAATCTATGCTAAATTCTGCATAGTTTTGATAGAAATACGCACTGCATCTCCATGGATTTAAAATACAAAGAATCAACAGCTTGATGTCCTAGTTCAGGTCAATCAATTGTTAAATTCTTCCGCTATATAGACAGCAGAATTGGCATAGACTTTTGAAAAAAATTCTCTGAAGTGGAGAGGAGATGTAACAGAACAGGGATTTTATCTTACAAATAAATAAGTATGAAATTCAGTAAAATACTAAATCAAAATAGCAGGGGAAATGACTTTTTCATTAAGAAACTGAAACTGAGGTGAAAYAATCTGAAAACTTAGATAATGAAATGACATAAATATCTGACAAAATTCGGAGGGCTCAGGTGTGCTTTGTATTGAACTTGCTGTTCCTAATACAGGAGATATCAGCATTTATAAATATATTCAGTTTCACCAGCTTAGGATCAGGTAAACAAACAAAAATAGCTCACTGATCTACAGACACATCAAGATTTTTAAAATRTGAAATCTGAGTAGCAGGGTGATASAACMGTTTCTGCACTAGCTATCACGTTAAGCATTTTTTTCCCTGCTAGTTTAATTATCTTTCTAAAGAAACAAATGGCATGTTTTGCAGGAGCACCTATTCTAATAAAACCTGTCAAGTGTAAAGATCACATACGTCCCTTAGTCCTTGGAAATTATGTAAAGAATAATAGGTTTATCTGTGTTTAATTGCTAGAGAGGAAGCCAGGATATATCTGGATAGGAGGCTAAAATGTTCCTCTCAGAGCAGACTTGTCTGTAAGTCACTCCAGGTCATCACACCTCAGGCAGAAAGCACATGTCAACAGGCATTTCACTGCATCCACACATGGAGGTAGGTCATACAAGAGGGAGCTTCCCTAAGTTGCCAAGGTTAGATGATGAGTGTTCTTGCCAACAGATAACAGCAGAGTAGAAAAAATGCTCTTCCTACCATCYTTTGGGAACAGGTGGAGCTAGGGGGATGCACAGTGCTGCCTGCAGCTTAGCAGCAATCATCATTTGAAACAGAGACAACAGTACCAGAGGTTTCCTTAGCAGAGAAAACTGGGGGGTTTAGGGATGGGACCATTCAAAGGCCTCTTCTGCCCTGAGTTAGAAGAAGAAGGATCAGAAATGTCTGCTTTTGTCACATTTATCAGACAATGCATATGTTCTGGGAATCTGCCACACAGCAGAGTGAGTGAACTGTCACATCTTCTCCTGGGAATCCTGTTGACCTAGACAGTGTTTTATGTTAGTGGGAACTGGGGTTTTTGTTACAGAACAGAATAGAAAAGATAACAGATACTGGTTCTTTCTGTCTGAGATGTTTACTTTATCAAGCTAAAATTTGCAATCAATTTTCACTATGACAAAGTCATAACTTTATCTGTTTTTCTGTCATAATTYTGTCTGATTAACAGGCAGCTGACCCATTTAGCACCGCTGACATAAAGCAAGACGGAAAATTTCCTTGAGAGCTCAAACTAGAAACAGCTCACACACTACAAAACCCCACAGTCCCAACTGAGATGCTTATTTATTCTGCACTTTGGGTCTCACTGCCAAAATTTGGCTATGAGAAAATCATGTGCAGGAGTAAGAAGCTCAGTAGGAGCTTATGACCATGCAGCTGAATTAAATTATTCAGTGGTGTGTGATTGATTTGTAGCAACTAGACCATCATTTAGTCTCTTGCAGAGTATTTCAGCATTGTCAAAACCATTAACAGGTAAGGAAACCATATTGACATGCTTTAATAAGATTAATGAAAATAATGAAAGCTACTGGAATCTTCCATTCCAATTTTTCCTACTGGCTGGCTTAGGTGAATTTCCATGCAGTTGAACACAAACACTGTAAACTGGGTTTGCATTCAAAACTTCCCCTGTGCTTTGGAAAGATCTTAATAAAAATCATGGACCTAAGCACATGGAAATTCATTAGACAATACAAAGGAGCTGTAGGAGGGATTAGGGAGAGGTGGGGATTAGACACTGTTCTGAGAAGAAAATCTCCCAAAGACAGCAATTTAAGGATCTAAATCAACCAAAGTATAGTGACACTTTAAATCCCACAGCTGCTGGAAGGGAGCAAATCTAATTTAATCTTTTTCTGTCTCTAGGTATCTAGCTTATAACTTGCACTCTGTCAAACATCCAAAACTCAGCTGCTGCTAAAACTGGGTTTTCAGCAGTTAAGATTTGTYTGTTCTTGAGGGATTGTGTCTGTTTTATGTTTTGTTTTTTAATTTCTTTTAAAGCATTAATAAATGCTTTGTTTTAAMGTATGAGTTATTTATTTATAATGCTAATAAAGAGGCAAGAATTGAAATTTAATGAAATACATTTTACTTTCTGAGACTGAAAGACAAAWCCAAGAGAAACTTYGGACATTTGCAAGTAGAAGTTTATAAGYTATTTTATTGTAGATAGTTGATCTTGGAGTGAAATCTGGACACTGAACAGGACACTGAAACTCTCCTAATTTAATTCAGTAAGAAGCCTCAAGCCTCCATCTTTCATCATTTTCAGCAGAGTACTTCCTAAGCCTTGGTCATTAAAATTGAAATGAAGTGATGCCAAAAACTTGCCATATTTTAATAAAGCAGAAAATAGACAATATTTGTAAACATCTTACGTCTATATTCAAATATCTATTAATCATACTGCAATTTAATTAGGTACATCCATTAAAGTTGCTAATAAATCACTGCAGTTTTCATTATAAAAGTATKAAATAAGACAACCATTAATTCAGATTTAATTCAGATTCAGCAAAAGAAACTAGCTCTATAGATCTCTTTTAATACACTTTTAATAAATCGTTGTGGCATGAGAAAATATAAGGACCATCTCTGAATCATTAGCAATTTACTGATTTGTTATTACAATCTCTCAAAGGTATTTGCTGATGATCTGCTGTTATCTATCACCTGTTAAAAGACACAAGTAGGAAGATTTGGTGCYTCATCTTAATTCAATCCTGAAATCCTCAAAAAACCCAGAACTGCCATCTAATCTCAAATGCCCTTTATTTAATAGTTCAGTGGTTAGAGATTCTTGCTTTGAATTACACAAGCTGMTTTTCATTCAGAAATCAGAACAGGATGATCTATTCTTCAAGGTGAAAAGTGCTGCAGCTTAATGGTACAAAAAGGTTCTCATCTGTGCTTAATGAGTCTTGTTTTCATGCCTTTGGCACAAGCTCAATAAAAAGCGCAGAAAAACCCTATGGTTTGAAACTCTGAGTATTCTTCCAGGAAACAGTAGGTAGGGGTTTCAATCTCCTCATGCAGAGGATGGAAACATAAGCTTCCTACTTCTTTAATATTGGCTTCACGTATCAGTTTGCTGTACAAACCTGCATTTAAAAAAAAACTCTCATTCTTGGGTTTTCCAAAGATAGCAGGTTACACTTGCAGGTTGCTGCATGTGGACCTTGACTGAATTGATACATTTCTCTGCTGAATATGCTATGCAGAAAGGAGAATTTTAGAGACATCTAGGCTAGCTATAAGCAAGTACCTCCTAAGCAAGTTGTATTGGTTTATGTTTTTATTCTGTATGCTGAAAAGAAATTGCATTTTCTATGAATTTCTGAGTCTGTGTCTCAGACATGTAGATATGCAATGGGTATGGATGAGTAGCCCTCTGCATTCACTCTTGGTTTTGTCACAAGTTAAACCCCTCATTTTGAAACCTAAATATTTTTGAGGTAAGACTTATGTTATAATGCAAATGCAGTATCTTTAGTTACATTGTTTTTAGCAAAAAGAACGGTTAAACCATCAAATGCCATAAATTAAGGCCATTTGGGTCACACAAGTAACTCCTCTTTATCTGTTCTTAAAACCAGTGTTATGTTTCTCAAGCATTTCAAKGGAAATTAGCAGCCAACACAAGATAAATTTAATTTCAGCATGCTGTTAGTCTCACTAGTGTTTTTAATTAGAAAACAATCATAACTATTCCTAAAATTGAACATACTGAATATAATCCCAAAATGTTCACATTCAAAGATTTWGCTTCATTTTATTCCTAGCATTGTTTTTATTGCTTTCACCTTTTTTTCCATTATTTTCTGTCTTTCGTATTTATTTAGGCAACAGTTAGTCTTTACATCACCTGGGACTCAGTATGTGCAAGGGGATTTTGCCATTTGAATCCCTGAACTTTATGTCTGGCTAACYATGTTTCTTTTAGAACAGMACCAGGAAAACTTACTCTGTTCTGTCTAAAATGCTGTAATTCTGAGAAAGAGGCGCTCTGGTACTGCCCACATGGAGAACTGTCTTGGTGTCAGCTGGGTGTCAAGGAGAGTGCAAACTCTAAGGAGTTCCTTTTTCTGCCAGGTTTCCAGCTTTCTTTCTGAGATGTCAAATAAATCAGCAAAATCTCAGCCAAATCTCAGCCAAAGTGTTTTTTTTTTAATGTAAATTTAGTCTGCTTCCAAGAGACACTTAGTCTGCTGAATCAATAGCTTCTAGAAGAAACATCTTACCAATATTACTTGTTTGTTGCTGGTTTTAATCATGTAAACATACAGTTGATATTTGAGCTTCCCTATATTAATCTGCAGTTTCTAGCTGTTTGGGAACATAACATCTTATATAAAAATGACAATTATGCTTGCATACTTATGTATCCTAAATATATTTCTTGGCATTTTAGAAGCTTATTTCATAATTACTTCTTTCCACATATTTTTAAACCAAGTTATTTTGCTTTTCAATAATCCCAAGTTACAAACTGACAAATTGTCAAACACAGGTTCATAACTTTCAAATCATGTCTACGCTACTGTCAGCGGAAACTTTGAAGGCAAATGTAAATTAAAAGCTTGAAAAAAACTGGAATTGGAAATCTTGGCTTTATGACAAAAACATCTAAAAAGAAGCAATGGATGGTCCATGGTATTTTGTACATATCCTGCTTCTTAGCTTGGGTTGTCCTGTTTGTAAAATGGGAAACCTAATGATCTATCAAAGAATGCATCTTGTTCAAAAACCCTTTTTAAAACAGAGTAAAGGCTTGTYATTATCTGTCCCATAAGAACATCCTGGTGAACTCATTGAAACTGCTTTGTCCAGGATATATCAGATACATTCAGGTTATCATCAGAATAATTCCAACTTTGTGCACAGAAATGATAGAAGCAGGTATAATCACATACAAGTTTCTAACTCATTGTCAAACTTTAGAGGTGCAGAAATCAAAACAGATTTTTCAATCCTGCATATGAGTCCAAACATCCTGAATACATATTGCAATGATGATTTTATTCTCTAATCATAAATGCAGAAAAGGAGGATCACATTAACATMCATAAGAAGCAGCACTCTCATCATAAAAAAGATTATACTTTTTTTTTTTTTACTCTAGGCTACCCTCTGGCTTCAATCTGCATACCTTCACAGCCAAATATTTAGGCCCATAAATCCAATTTACTGCTGTTTGCATCGTGTACTAATTATATTTCTGAATATTACCCCTAGGACAGATTTGCAYAAACTGGCTCCTTTTTAGCAAAGAGGAAAACCGAGCCAAAACCACTTGACAGAAAACTACTTTCTTCCTTCAAGATACCACTGAGTAACACAGCAGGGTCCTATGGACTGTTACACAGTCACTAAAAGTATTTGCAAAAGTTTCTACCTATTTTAAACTCTAAGTTCTACCAATTTTAAAAGAAAGCAGAAAAGAAAAAGAAGGAAGTCTACCTTTTAATTCATAATTTAATTCATAATTGCCTTTCTTCCATTGAAATACATTTGTATTCATGATTTACTGCTAAACTTTGAATTTGGGATAATGTTTGTCTTGTAGATCATCTGTGGGAATGAAAGGAAGGTACAGAGACATAGTAAGGGACAAAAGGCATGCAAATGCTTTTGTTATTCAGTGATAGTTTGCTGCTGTGTGTGAGGCAGACAGGATGTTGGGATTAGATATTCAACACTTGTAGGCAGTTTCTGCTGGGATTTTCATACACACTGTATGTCAAATCTGTTATTGTAATTTTCTGAAAAGGAAGCATTTTATGGCAACTATAAGGGTGGACTACCAAGTATATTTCTTGCTTAATGAAATTGGCATAAACCTCCTAGTCTAAGATAAGTTGTCCATTTATTTTAAAATCCATAATAATTTTACTTAATAGAATTCTGGAATTGTCACTGTAAAAGCTTATCTTCTTGTGCACTATTGGCCCCCACTTTGATACATTAGCAGCTTGTATTTAAAAGAATAAAGGTTTGGAGTGTTAGTGTTCATGAAGGCTGCAGCAGAAGGGAATAAAAGCTTCAACAATTACTTTTTAAAGAAAGTAAAAGTAAGCTCTCAAAGGCTTTGGCTACTGATTTAATAAAAGCACATGTTATTCTGAAATATTAATGTTCATTGTCTTACATAGATAAAGCATGACAAACAATCAGAACATACATCTAATTAGGGATCCTTTCCTACTTAGAACATTTTAAGAACTACTGGGGTAAAAATCAGTGACAGCTTAAGATACACCACATTATATGAGATGAAAATTAACTTTTGGAATTATACAGAATACCTCCTTAGGGAAACTCATTTTTAACCAAAATTTTGTCAAGGTCCCAGCTAACAGAATATAATTTCAAGTCTCAGCTACCCATCATCTAGGTAACAGAGGTTGGTGAAGGTATAATAACCAACACTTAGATTCTTTTCCTAGATCCTAGGGAAATACTGATTTACATTTTTGGTGTTGGTAGTTGGCAGTACAGTGGGTGCTGGTGCTGGGAAATGTTCCCATGCTCCACGACACACCATGCTCCATTGTGCTGGGCCACGTTACAGACCAACATTGTCCTTCACCATCACAAAGTGTGTTCCAGTCACAACAGTAAACCACATGTTAAAGAAACAGAGAGACTGAAAAACATAGAACTTAAATCTCTGAGGACAAGAAGGATCTGAATTTGAGAAGAAATAACCATGTCATGTCCTCCACGTAAATTTCCAGTGTTAAGGGTCTTGAATGTCAGACTTTAAACCGCTTCCCTTTGGGGCAGCGGCACTCTAAGGAACCCATGAAGACTGTAAAAATGTGCACCCTGGAACTTCTCAATACCTGACTAGACAAGTGATACTATATCAGGTGGAAATTTGGGCTGTAAGTTCCTTCCAGCCAACATCTCTATGATTTTACAGGAGGAATGTACTTTTATGCATATTTCATGGGGTAAACCCCTGTGACTCCCAAATTCAATGGCAAGTCTCTTAAGGATTATTCAAGAGAAAGGTTTCATTCTGAGGAAAAGTTTTATCTTCTATTAAAATATATTTCTGGGGTACCGATATGTATTGTATTTTACTTATTTATTTATTTTATTAATTAATTTCCCTGCCTGTGAGTG
Source organism: Alauda arvensis (assembly GCA_902810485.1). Classification (NCBI taxonomy): domain Eukaryota; kingdom Metazoa; phylum Chordata; class Aves; order Passeriformes; family Alaudidae; genus Alauda; species Alauda arvensis. The sequence goes on from CADDXX010000675.1 coordinate 391,858, forward strand.
GAAGTCATAGTGTACAAATGGTTTATGCTGTTGAAACACAAATAAACACCTAGCAAAACACCAAGGGATAAAAATATCTTTTATTATTTAATTTTATAATTCAATTTTCATTCCACCAAAGTGAGTTGTCTGCTTAACCTTCCATTAATTTAATGCTGATAGTGGGCAAATTAAATTCAAATACATCAGCATAAACCATTGCAGCCCACTGAAGCACAAAATCAGCTAGTGGACACAGGTATCATGTTAACTCTGATTTTCTATTTTGCAATATATCTTCCTTCATTAGTAAAAAGATATGTCTATCCTTGTAGCTTATAAGGTGTTTTAATTGATTTTTAACATTTTCTCTTAGCATTCATTTCTGGCAGATTCACTCATTTTTTTCATTATACAAACTGATGTGAAATTAAATCATGCCCTGAGGAGAGAAAAAGCATAAATCAATAGTATTGATATTTCATGCAAAACTTGAAGCTAAGGCTTTTAATGGATTAAAAAATACATTTAGTAAGGTTAGTCCAGAAAATGTTGACAATATGAATGTTAAAATCAAAAGCTTGTAAAGGTTGTTGTGAATAGAGTGTTTACAGAATATTTTAATGAGTTTTTCCTGACCAGATATTTGCTTTATAAAGTAAATGTACAGATGCTGACTTTCTGGTATATAGCCACAAACTCACAGATTTCAAGGATAGACAGAAGACTCCTATATGACACAGCCATCACACAGTTTTATCTTCATACCTCTGCAATTTGTTGGTATCCATCCTATCTGGTAGTCACATGGCCCAGGAAACATGGGTAACCTATGGTATGTAGCAGGGGGAAATGTTGAGCACAGGGAGGGGGAACATACTGTCTAACTGAAGCTGAGGTGGCCCACACCTTCACTTATGACCCATGGCCACTTCTGTGCTAGCTAATAAAAATATGAAGGAAATTCCAGATGTGTGACCCACCAAATGTGTTTGAAAGGCCCATTTGAGTAAGGGTAATTGAGACAGTAGACTATTACTTTTGTCATCTCTCCTGGACAGAGATGTATTGTGCCTTAAACTTTGTACCTCCTTTTGAAGTCTTCTGAACAGTGTTCTCTGGTTCCTGCAGCAAAATTATTACATAGTAGAAAATATCTGAGTATGGAACTGCACTACAGAGCTGATGAGAACAATCACATTATTTGGCACAAAAATAATTTAGAAAGTCAATTTATTGCTGTATAGTAAGTATTTAAAGTGTGATTTAGCAGAGTTATTTAACCTCACAGAGGATTCTCTGACACAGATATAACTACTTTTGTTCTAGCTTGAGCAGCCTTGCAGGGTCTGTTCCTCTGTGGTGTGCTGATGTTTGCCAACAGTTATGCACCCACACAGACACTCACTCCTGCGGGGAGAAATTAAGAGGTGGGAGAGAAGGCTTATGTGAAAGTTCTAACAAGTGAAGCAAAAGCTGAATGTACAAGCAAAAAAGACTAAGGAATTTATTCACTATTTCCCATGGTGGGCAAATGTCCAGACACTTCCTGGCAAGCAGGGCCTCACTATACCTATAACCTGGAAAGACAAATGCCATAACCATAAATGCTGCCCTTTCCTTCTCCTTTCCCTAGCTTTTATGGCAGAGCATGATATCATGCCTTTGTTCAGTTCAGCTCAGCTGTCTCAACTGTGTCCACCCCCAAGCTCATGCCCAGCCCCAGCTCACTTGCTGGGAGCAGTGGCATAATGAGAGAAATACCTCCAGGCTGTGCCAGGACTGCTCAAGAATAGCCGAGTCACCAGTGCACATTGACAGCACCACAAATCACAGCACCACAACACTGCTATGAAGAAAGCTGACTTCATTCTGAGGCAGAATACCTATCCATACTAAAAGATGGCAGTGATTTCTCTCAGAAAATCTTGGCAATAAACTAGATAGACATGGAGAGGGTTACTAACATTGTCAAGGCGGTCACTACACAAGGCAGAGACTACAGGCAGTCTCCCATTATTGCTAGTTGGTGGCTCACCTAATTCCAGGTGTCTTGATAGGAGAATATCAGGTCCAGACCTCCTTGCGGCTTTCACCGGCCACTCTCAGCTGCACCAACACCGCCTCCCCCACTACATCCCAGTGGGTCACTGTGGTAATCAAGATGGTCAAAACACACAAACTACTTCCTTAAAAACTTGTAGGGCTCCAAGTATCAGGACTTTATTGTCTATGAATCTTTCATATCAATCAGAAGGCTTCAGGCACCACCACCTTGCTATTTAACAGTCTCCATCCTATTTCCCAAAGGCATCTCCAAGCAGCTCTCAGGGTCTGCCCATTTATGCCAGCAGCCAGTCAGTCAGCTCTCCTTCTTCTCTCTTCCTTCACACAGCAGCAGCTCACTCCAGCCTGGCCCAGCCCCTGTCCTTGTTGGTTCCTGGTACAAAGTCTTACCTTATCTGTCCCTTGCACCACCTCCTGTCCCTGGGTCTTCACAGCACAGCAGCAGACTCCAACTGAACTACAACCCCAACCCAAGCCCTCCCAGCCAGCTCACTCTTTATCACACCCATAGCTGGGAGGACAAGGCTGTTCCCACTCTAGGACAATTAACACAGCTGCAATACATCAGAGGCAAGATTACCTTCAGTACCAGCTCTTTGTTTCCCCACACTCTTTGCCTGTCTTACTACAGGTTACAGATAGCAACAACTGTGTATCACTTTGAGAAGTTGATACAGTGTAGTTCTGTCACCATGACAGCATCTGGCCAATAGCCAGCAGAACCCCCGCCCTTGGAAAGCATTGCAATACCATTGTTTTTCTGCACTTAGTTAGGGCTTTTAAAATAGTTGAGAACTATTATAAAGTCATATGCATCTCTTCTACTGTTGCCATGCTTTGAAGTCTGATCCTTGTCCTTACTTCAGCCTGGGTTCAATGGCAAAGTGCTGTTGAGTTTAATATTTTCACTGTCTCACTGTATTTACAATTTGATGCTCCATCTGTTTTGTTCTTGTCAAGCCAGTCATGCTATGTCTTATAAATATTTATAAGTGCAAGTTAATAAACTGAATCCATTTGGAAATAAAGTATGGAGCAGTGATAGACAATGTTGGTTTTGTGTATGGATATCATTAAACTGAAGTTGCGTATTATATGTACATAAGATCACAAGAAACAGGGAAAAGAATTTGCTGTCACATGCAACTTAATGCATCCATAATTCTGTTCATCTTCAAAAAGGTTACAATTTTTGCCTATTAAGAAGCAAATCTATGTTTTGGCAAATTTCTTCTTCAGCAAAGTTGATAATTTTGGTACCTTTTTCCTTCACCATCAGTTTTAGTAATGTGTGGTTCACACCCTTATGTTCCTGTGCCAGCTTTATCCCTAACCTCAAGTTTAGCTCCCTCTCTCACATGTTTATTCCCCAAATAATTTGTAGACAACAGATAAGTTGATATCCTTCATTCTCCTCCTGTATGAAGGTGATTAGAATGGTACACAGTCTTTCAGGTAATGGCTTAATAGTGTCTCAAATCTTGTACTAGTGTGAGGCTTTTTAACCTTACCTAAATCTCCAGGAAACATTGTACAGGTCCTTTTCACTTTCTGTATACTTTTCACAAAAAATATTTCTTTCTTCTTTTAGCTTCTGGTGAATTACTACTCTCCTTGTACAAAAATGAAGAAGCATTATAAAATTAATCTTTCCCAAAGTATTATCAAGTTTTGTAGGAAAACAATACTGCATGAATGGTTTGTATAATAAATAGCATTATTGCCCTTTGGCTTTATTATAGTAAGGAGACAAACAAAACAAACTTTTAAAAATTACTCTTTTTTTGGCATTGTGTATTTCTGATTCCTTTTAATTTTTCTTTGTGAATGAGTCAATGTGAGGCAAATCATTAACTTCTGCCCTGCACTCTGGGAAGTCATTTCAACATGTCAGCCTAATTTGGCCCACTTATGCATGATCAAAATTCAGGAAAAAAATGGATGTTATATTTCCATAAGCTGGTCTCTCTTGGCCTATACCCATCCTAGAGGAAGAAAAAATCTGTTTCTGAAATAATTTCTCTGATATGGCAGAAATTAGGGAAAAGGAAAAAAAATTATAAAGAGTGAAATGTAATCATTCTTTAACCAAAATAATGATTGTAATCTTGTAAGCATGTTGAAATGTCTTTCAGTTATTAAATATTATGTAAAGGAGACAGAGGAGTCATGTGAAGGAGTCTGTCAGTCTTTTATGCTCATCATAAGTACCTGAGAAATTAATTTACTATAGCTGTAATTTCAGGTGTTAAGAAGTTCTTAATGAGAATTCTCTTTCATAAACAGGTTCTAAGCTCCTATTAACCTATATTTGTCATATTAGTAGATAAAAAATTTTAAGGTATGACTCTGAAGAGCAGCGTTTGGCTGGGAGGCCATGCCTGCTATGGGATGTGAAATTTGCATTTTACACTGCTACGTTGGTTTTCTTTTGCTATAACCCAGGAACGTGAACAGAGGGGGGATAAATAAAATTATACACTTACTCTAGAGAATGAAAGGGCTGTGAACACAACAGTATTTTACTGACCTTTTATTTTACGTCATCAGGAACCTTAATTCTTGCTACTTTGTTCACTTGCTACTTAAGATTGTCAGACACTACAGAAGAATTAGCAAATTTGCTTGTGATTTTATACAAAGAGTTTTAAAATCTGGTAGTTTTCAGTTTTTCGTTAAAAAATAGGCAAAGCTTTGATATTTTCTGCAGAAAGTATGTAGCGTTAAACTACTTTTGTTGAATACAACTTCTTTTCTGAAAAATTGTAGTCAGCAATATCAGGGTACCAGAAAGGAGAGATTCCAAAGATATTTTTGTGCTATTGAAAGCATAAACAGAGATATGAGTTGATACCTCCTCACAAATGTGTGGGGGCAGGAGTTAAGTTAAAATTGGGCCAATTTTATTTCAGTCCTTGTATAATTATTTTAACTTAATTTTATCCTACAAATGAAAGGTTTCTTCTTGCTCCATTGCAATTTAAAAGTATTTGTATGATATCAAAGTCCTTAGAGAGTCTATATTCTGGCATCCACTAATTAAGTACTGTTTAATTTAGTTTTGAACAAAGGAAAATTAATTACAGCTGTTGCATTAGTTCTTTCATAGACTCCTGCTACCTTAGGAAAAACGCAGAGATCTACTGAAATATCTTTCCTATGACTGGGAACAGCTCAATCCATTATTTAACACAAAACATTTCAGAATGTTATACACCTTTATTACTGCCAGAAATAATGAGGTTTTTTGAACTACACCTGTATGAAATTATATATGTAACCAAGTGCAGTAAAAATAGCCACTAACCTTATCTTCCCAATGCTAAACCAGTCACCACAGACCACATCATCCCATTTTGCTGCACAATTGTGAAGAGTGACCTAGTTCAGTCTTTCTTTCCTGGTATCTTCTTTTTGTTATGAGATTGGAAATTATAAGGTTTTGTACTAATATAAATGACATTTTGCCCACTCTGTGCTCTGTGATTGCCAGAATGAAGTCTTCTGTAAAGTTTGAAAAAATTGGTAATTGCATTTATTAAAAATCCTTGTCTTGCTGTGTAAGCTGTTCAGAATTCACAATGGGGGGGAAAAGTGAAACTTCTATACCTGCAAAAATTATGACTTTGTTAATATTTAGTGCTTCTAATATTACCATTAATAAGATATCATCTTGCCAAGCCACACAAGGACTGAGTGCAAGTTTTCCAACTACTGAGCGTGCACAAAAAGGACCTTTATCTGTCCAAGCCATTGGCCTTCACTCAGGTGTGACTGTGACCTCATGCTGGATTACAGGCAGGGCAAACTGGATATATAACATTTAGAGAAGGCCATTGCAGAATTATTTCAGTGCAGATGTGAATTCTTGCTTCTTTACACAAATGAGTGTTTGCATGGTAGCTGAACTTACGGGCCATACCCAACTGTATGTAAAGGTAGGAAAGGTTTGTCTAGGAAAAAGCAAGTATGGCAAAGGAACTATTTTGTTTAATCTTAGATCAGTATGAATTTCCTGAAATCTTATGTTATTGGAGGAAGTACAGTCTTGTCTGTAGTATTAAATTAATAAAAACTGAGTTGAGCAGCTGTGCAACAGGTTTCATGGCCACTCCTTCCATCTCACACATATCTGACACTGAGGGAAGAATCAACATTTATCAGCTGTATTTCAATTATATGAACCTGTTTTTTCATTTACAGAAAAATGTCAGATTCAGTAAATCATCTGAAGGAGAGATGTTGGAGAATCCTTTAATTCTTCAAAAAGTCATCTAAAACATACTGCCACATTTTAACTCAGAGCATCAAGCTGTAGCTGTCATATAAAACATAGCTATGCATTTTATTTGTATGAATAATGAAGCAAATTCTTGTAGCAAATGACCAGGTTTTGATTAAAGGAGGGTGA
>CADDXX010000676.1:4601-25846 GCA_902810485.1 Alauda arvensis
GGTGGACAGAGGAGGGGGAGAGGGGCAATAGAGGGGACACAGGGACAGGGGAGGAAGGAGGGGTGTCGGGGATGTGCAGGGAGAGAGGGTGCAGAAGCCTGGCGAGGGGGGAGAGGAAGGGCAGGGGGAGAGGGAGAAAGGAACTGGAGGGGTAGGAAAGCAGAGATAAGAGGGAGACGAAGGAGGAGGATAAGGGCAGGAGAAAGAGGGGGGAAAAGGAGAGGGGTACAAGACGTGGGGACCTCACCTGAGCCCGGCCGCAGCCTCCCCGAGCTCTGAGAGAGCGAATGGCGAGGGGAGCGATTTCCGGGCATTAAATCACCTCGGCCCCGCCCCCCGCACCTGAGCCCACCCATGGCCCCGCCCCTCTCACCTGGGCCGGGCCGGGGCCGCCACCGGCACCGGGGTCCCGCTCCGGGTCCTGCCGCTGTCTCTGGGGGGGGGTCCCGGGCGGTGCCGCCTCTCCCGGGCCCGCGGGACCGAACGGGGCTGGGATCGGGACCGGCAGGAGCCGCTCCGGGCCGGGCGCTGGGGCCGAGCCCGGCGCTGCCGCTCCCGCTCCGGGCCCCGAACACCCCCGAGCCCCCCCCGTCACCCTTCCCAGCCTCAGACAAACCAACCCAAAGAGATGGAGTGCAAGCTCATGTGGACTTGAACTTCAAAGGTTCAATTTTCTTCTTGTTCCTTACACATTTTTCTACATTTCTTTCCAAAAAAAAAAGACAGGAGTCAAGAACACAGGACCTGGAGGCTTTAACAGGCTGGAAGCAGCTGAGCTCTGCCTGCTGCCAGGTTTTATTACTGTGTTGTTGTGAGAAGCACAACAACCACCACTTCCACAGACCCAACATTTACCAAACATCACCTCCTTCGAAACTAAACACCCATAACCCTGGAAAACACCAAAACACTGGTTTAAAATTATTTAAACTTTAAATTCCTGCTTTGCTGCAGGAAGTAGAAATGATCCCCAGGTCCTGGGCTTGATCTTCAGCACAGACACAGCTCCTGAAGCCCAGCATTCCTCAGAGACAGGAGAGCAGGACTGAGCAGGGCAGCAGTGGGACAGGACAGGCATGGCCCAAGGGGATGAAAGCCTCCCTGGGAATCACCACGGGCTCTGATGTTCCTGCAGATCCCTGCAGTCACTCTTTGGTTCCTTTCTCCAGGAGCAGCACAGATCTTGTGCTGATGAGCAGAAGATGCAAATGCACACAGCCATGCTCTCAGCTGGTGAAACCAGCCCAGCTTTTGGCTGCCAGCTGGGGGAAGAGATTGGCTGATGGGAGATGCAAACCTAAACAAGAACATCAGATATTTCCTTCCCTTTGCTACCTGGAAACAGAGTGCTGGCTTGGCACTTGGAGATAATTATCTCAGGAGCTCTTTTGCCTGACAGACAGCAGATAGACAGCTAAAGTATACTGCACAATTAGTGGGTTTATGACGTAGAAAATTGATGACAAAGTCCTTCAGTAAAGAACATGTGATCAGTCCTTGTTTACCAATGACAAAGGAAACAGCAGGTCCTGAGCATGGCTGGCAGGACAGGGCTGAGCCAAGCCCTGCAGTCACCTCCTGCAGTCACAGGAGCACCTGCAGGCTCAGAGGGACCTGCTGACACCTTGCTGCAACACCCTAAAGGGGAGAGCCAAACCACACTGCACTGTGCAACTCCACTGCTCCTGTGAGCTGGGCTTGCAGGTGAGCCCCAGCCCTGCTGCACCTGCAGCCAGTTCAGGAAAGGCCATGCCAAGGGAGCCAGGGGGAACAGGCAGGAAGGTGGAAAGATGAGACACTTCACCCTGAAAATCCTAAGTGATATTCCAAGGTCTCATTAAAAGGTTAAATTAGCTGTGATCTCTTCTGGCCTTATTTGCTACATGCAGACAAAGCAGGACAGATAACCTCACCCTTCTGCATGGCAGTTTTCCCCCTGAGCAGAAAGATGGGCTTCATGTCAGCAGAGAAGCTGAGACTGCCCCGTTTTTGGGGGTGTGTGCCCAATTTCCATTAAATGTAAGAGTCATCTGTCCCTGCAGCTGTGTGGGACATGCTGAGTGTCTCCTCTGCTGGGGGGGAGGAACTCTCTGAGGCAAAGGATGCTCCCAGCCCTTGGTGGTGACCATCTGTGTCATCTTCCTCCTCTTCCTCATTCTTCTGCAGATCTTGGTCACTGTCATCATCATCATCATCATCATCATCCTCTCCTGCTGCACTGTCCTCAATCACTTCAACCCTCTCTCCAGCCTCGGGGTCCACATCAGTCTTAAACCACACAGCTTTGTAGCCATCATCTGCCACGTGCCTGTCTGTTTTGAGGATTGACTTCACTTCTTTCTCCTGYCCAGCCTCTTCTTCCTTTTCTTCCTCTTTCTCYTCCTGGTCAAAGATGCCAGTGGGATCTATGGAGTCCTTGGGAAAACTCTCCATTTCCTCTGCACTGGAGAAGTGCAAGGCAAGTGCTGGCTGCTCTGGCACAGGARTCTCTGCCTGGACACTGCTGGTTTCTGATGTCTCCTGCTGCTGGGTGCTCACACCTGGCTGTTCATCCTCCTGGTAATAAATGTTCTCGTAACCCCCAGAGATTTCCTCGGAGAGCTGCAGGAGGAGAGACACGTTGTGACTGCAGAGCCAGGAAAAGAAATGGGGGGCAGGAGGGAAGGGGTGGCTGCAGTGACTGAGCTCCTGCTCAGCCAGCTTGGGTTGCAGTTTGACCTCTCTGAAGCCAGGGAAAGATGCAGATCTCTGGAAATATTTGCCTTTTCTTCCTGGCTCCATTTCTGGAGTTTTCTCAGATAACTGGGCTTGTTCTCCAGGAGGGCTGGGCACCAGCACCACACACGTGGTGATTTGTACCCASCCCATTCTGCAGTGGGATTTCCCTCCCTCAGGGTGAAGGACTTTTGTCACMCACCTGAGCTCTGTGCTCTGCACTCAGGTCAAGGCTCCTGGCAGGCCCAGCCTATGGCACAGACCAACATCTGGTCAGRCAAATCACACCCTAAACTTCCAGTGACCAAACTGCCAGGGACCTGAGGGGCCCAAAATTAAATAGCTCAGGTGCAGACAAATGTCTGAGCCCAGGCTTTGGGATCAGGTATGAAGGAACTCTCCTCTCCCTTGGCTGTGGAGGATGAACAGTGGTTTAYACACCACTGTTCTTCAGAGACTGCCCCTGATGTGTGCCAGGTTTATCCCAGATTTTGTGCTCCATGGAGCTGTGGTGCTCTCCCTACCATGTCTGCTCATCATCCACCACACAGCTCCAGCCTCAGGGGCAGAAAGAGCAGCAGCAAACASCACCAAAGTGCTGCCACCTCGGCAAACTTCATCTTGGGAGTGATTCACCACCTTCACACAAATGTGGGGTTCTTGGGCTGCCCATCCATACTTCAAAGCTTCCTCAGATCCCACTTCCCAACTCTAAGAAGTTCAGGCACAAACACAGCACTCACCTTTTCCTTTGGCTGGTATTTGATAGCTTTTTCATTCCATCTACTGGATTTCCACACCAGCACTCCAAGGAGGACCAAGGCAATGAACAGCAGTGCTGCTAACGTGCCCCCTAAGACAGCCATGTCCTGGGCAGAGTACATCTTGTCAGAGGGGCTCACAGCTGTGAGGAGAACAAAGCAGTGTCACAAAGCCTCAAACTGGCAGGCAGCACCTCCCAGCACAACCCTTCACTGTGGCAGGAGCTCCAACCAATTTTTGAAAGGCAGAATGTGCTGCAGAATGTAACAGTAATAKATCTGACACCACAGAAAATCTTTTGTGCTGTCCTAAAAGCAGAGGGCATCTTTTTTTATYMCACAGAATATTGTAATTTCCAATAAACTCCATGAAGTGGAACYAACAGCCATTTACAGGACAGTGACTTTTACCCCGTGATGTCACTAAGTTAATAAATACCTGAGTGCATCAGGCCAGCAGATGCTACATGGAGCAAAGCTATTCAGTTCTTTGACTTTCCCACTTGCACCTGAATGCAAAAATGAGCTTTGACTGTACACATGTGTGTGAAAATGCAAAGCTCCCTTTCATCTGGAACATCCCCTCCAGTACAGATGAGCACAACAAAAAAAGAAACAAAAAAAAAAGAAACAAAACAAACAAACAAACAAACAAACCCCAAAAAAACCAAACAAAAAAAAAACCTGAATAGGAAATAGGAAAAGCATTAGAAAGTTCCCAGGATAAGAAATCTCTTCCAGGGATCTGCATCTTTCCCTGGCTTCAGAGAGGTCAAACTGCAACCCAAGCTGAACTTGGCTGAGCAGGAGCTCAGTCACTGCAGCCACCCCTTCCCTCCTGCCCCCCAGTTTCATTTTGCAGTGTAAATGACTCTCATTAATGATTAATGGAAGCAGGTTTTGTTCTCCTGCTGACCTGTTTGTGATAATGGAATTGGAGCATTCCCTCAGCATTTCATTCTGCCCTCAGTTTAACATTAACACCTTGGCAAGGATTTAGGACCTCAGAGAGTTTTTGCTGTTTAATGCTGTCTCCTGGGGAGCCACAGCCCACGAGAGTCACAGAGCTGTGCAATTCTGCATTTTCAACAGCACCATTGCCTTGTGTGGCTTAAGCAGCAAGGCCAACATTTCAAAGTTGCCCAGAAGTGCTGGTACATGCTTGGAGCACTTGTAACTCTGTGAGCTCACACATGGACTGGTTTTATGTTGTGTTTCATGTGCCCTTTAATGGGGTTTTTAGCTGTGAAGTGACACCACCTTTAGAGAATCCAGGTTTACACCCAGGAACCCACTTGTTTTTCCCACCCCACAATGGTGTTGATGAGAGGGGGAAGTGATGGAACTTCAATCTAGAATCCAGTGGAGTCTGGGCATTGCCTGCCTCTCCTGAGATAAAAATTCATTGCTATTGGCTCATTTTAAAGCATAAGAAGTTTCACAAACTTCAATCCTGATTTATTTATAAGACACATTTAAGAGCAATTTCTCAGCAGTATGGAAGTGTGAGCTGTTTTTMCACCAACAAGGTTAAACAGCAGCTGGAGGGTTACCTAKGAAKCCTCRTGTCTCTCTTGTTACTCATGGGCTGTTTCTCCTGTAGCACCATAAAATCCTGGTGTAAAAGACCCTGACCTGACCTGACCTGAGTAGAAATGCCTTGGCTGATGGGCAAGCCTGGCTTTGGGGTGTGCCAGCTGCCCTTTGCTCTGCCCAAACAATCATTTCTATTCTATTCTATTCTATTCTATTCTATTCTATTCTATTCTATTCTATTCTATTCTATTCTATTCTATTCTATTCTATTCTATTCTATTCTATTCTATTCTATTCTATTCTATTCTATTCTATTCTATTCTATTCTATTCTATTCTATTCTATTCTATTCCATTCCATTCCACTCCATCTGCAAGAACACTGCAGTTTTCTCTGTGTCTGTACAATGATGTACTGAGGTCTCCTTTGCCATGATGAGACACCCTGGGTTATTTCCCAGCATGAGCCAACCCCAGATTTAGCTTTGGAACAACAAGAAAAGACTCCAATACACAGCACCACTTAAAGTCTCTGTTTTTGAGGCATGTGCTGTGAGGATGTTGTTGGGGTGTTTTCTCTCTTAACACCACCACAGAACCTCCTGCAGGGTTGGGGTTGGCCTCAGCCCAGGCCCACACACTTCAGCAGGTGACCCATCATGGCCAGTTCAGCACAGAAATAGAAAAGACTCCCCAGAGCAGAAAACAGAACCTACCTGGGGCAAGGACAACCTCCACCACAATGATGGTGCTTGCCTCCTGCAGGCTCAGCACATCTTTTCCAACAGCCTGTGGGAACATGGCAAAGAGATGGCTCAGGGGCTTCCAGACCTCCAGCTCGCTCTCAAGGTCTGTGGGGGGCTTTGAGGAGAAAGTACCAGTCCCTGTCCTCACCACAGCCCTTCACTGTGGCCTGGTGACAGGGCACAGGAGCTGTTCCACGTCCCTGCTCTGTTCCATGTCCCTGCTCTGTGTTCAGCTCCCAGCACAGGCTCTGGGGCAGCAGCACGTGTTGGCACCTCTCTGTGCCTGCCTGTGGAGCTCCAGCAGTGCTGTGGCCAGGCTGGCTCAGACACAGGGCATGGCAGTGTCCCAGGCAAGCCTGAGCAGGCAGGGGGACAAAGGGAACACCCAGCTCCTTACAAGTCTGAAGTTGCTGACTGCTTCCTTTGGCCCAAGCAAAAAGAGGATTTGAATTCCTCCTTGTTTCCACATCCCTGATAAAATACCCAAGAAAGGTGCCCTACCTGGATGGTCACAGTTCCTGGGGTCTCCAGGACCCTGTTGGTCAGGATGAACCCATCCCTGGTTGCCATGAAAGCAGTGCTGTTCTTCAGAGAGTATTCCACGTTGGGGTTGATTTTCTGAAAGGCCAGAGGGTGGGTGATCAAACCACACTGTGCTTCACATGCATCTCCCCAACAACCCCGTTGTCCAGAACACCTGAGCCATGAGCAGGTGTGGAGAGYAACAAATAAACCTGGGCTGAGCAGSTGAGAAAGGCTGAACTCAGCTGTGTTCACCCCATTGCTCAGAGACCAAGAATGYATCAAAAAACATTGAAAAAAATAATCCCAAATCTTAATCCAGTTTGTATTGGCAACTTTAGTACTTCCCCTAGCAAAGCACACCCATGCAAGTGTGGGACTGGCTTTGGAAGATGGGAATCCAGCAGCTTCTCCCCATTACATCACACCAAAAGTGGTTCTGGTATCTGCAATTTCCAAGGGAATATAACATGGAACACTRGAGGACAACACGTGTKTGCCTCTCTGCACCTCCCCTCCCTYGTGTTTCCTGATCCTGCCTTARSCCTGAAGCAGTGAGASAGARCACAGAGCACTTTTGGTTTCTTACATCAGGGAAATCCTGATCCGTGGCTGTTATCACCAGGGGGGTGGAAGGATCTCCAGCTTGGTACACGAAGCTTTTCGGGGGCAGCCCAACAAACACGGTCCCGTTGTAGACCCCCTGCTCAAAGTAGGGTGGGAAATTGCTTTTATTGATGACCTTGATCTCTACAGTGGTCACAGAGTATTTCCTTCTGTTGCTGACCTGGGTGGCCTGGAGAGAAAGAGAGAGATGTCAGACTTCTGCCCCTGAGGAGAAACAAAAGSACAGGCTCAGTCTGAAGCCCGTTGCAATTCCCAGCTCAGCAGAWTGTGCCCAGGCTGAATTTCCTTTGCTGTCACCACCCACACCTGAGGGGAAACTCAGCTGCTGCAGGAGCAAGACAGTTCAAACACTGGGCCCTTCTAAAGAAAGGGAGTAACTTTGAGTTACTTTGAGTTATTTTTGAGGTCACTGACTCCTGTCACTGCTGTTTCCTGGAAATCCAGCTGTGCTGGGTGGCTGTAATGTCATCACTTACCATGACTTGCAACAGAAAGGAATCTGGGGAAGTCACTGTTTTTTTCATGGTTAGGTTCCCTGTGTCTGCATGCACTGAGAACACTTCACCTGTATTCCCTGGAGAAAATGGAAAAACCATTCAGCCACCAGATTCCTTTATAAAGTGACCTGGAACTCACAGATTCATTCTTCCATGTCTTACTGAAAATACTGTCAAGGAATTTTCCTTGGGTAAATACCATTTACCCMAGGCAAAATGCTGTTTTCCTTGCCTGCCTGGCTGCTCCAAAGGCTGGGAGTGCTGGCCAGGGATGCAGAGGGACACATTAGATGGGTATGAACCCAATTAAATATAGCTGGAATAAAGCTTTGCATTTCCAGTGCCTGGGCCCACAGAKTGCCAGSCTAAAGTRTGATAAATATCCAGAGCMTCTGSTGCAAYTGGGGACTGAAAATCTCCATCCAGYTCCCAKTCTGCTCTGGGAATGCTTATTTCTCTCTACTGATCACAAAGGGAGTCTAAATACAAACCTTGTGTTTATGTACAGGTAGAAATCAGATCCCTACATCTGTGTGGGAATCATAAAAGCACCTGTGTTGGATACAGGCTGCAAGATAAGCAGGATGTTTAGTTCTCTTCCTCACCCTGAGACACTGTGGGCTCTCTGCTGATAAGGCTCTGAGTCACTGCCACACTCCACCCARATGCCAGAGGAATTTCATGCTCTTTAATACATTTGATAGCAGGAGGATGTTCACAACTGTGGTGCCATGAGGCATAAAGGGAGAGGAACACTCCACCTGGCCAATATGACCTTTGCCTTGATCCTTCTGGAATCAAGACTAAGACAGGTCAGATGAGATAGAGGCAGTGTGCTGGGGGAATGAAAACATAATTCTGGGCAGTGAACAGAAATGAGGCTGATAATGTGGGAATTTTAGGTTCAGCTCAAAGGCTGCACGAGAGTAGCATGACAAAATCACATCTAAAAGCTTAAAGATAAAAAACACATCTCATAAAAAGTCTTTTTGAAGCAGATTTCATAGAGATTGGTTTGTGGGACTGTAATTCTWTTTTTCCTTCCTCTCTCTACAGTCTGTTTCCTCTACTTAATCAACAATGTTCTGTGGCTCTAGTGATGTTTCTGTGGCAGGAACAGAGGGGCAAACCCCAGGCTCTCCAAGTGCTCCTGGAGACACGAGCAATGTCCCCTGTGGAAGGTGACAGGGTGTACTCACCCCCAACGATGCTGTACACGATCCTGTCATTGATGGTGTAGTCAGGGTCCACAGCGTGGATGGGCCCTGGCTGCAGCAGGAGCGGCTCCTTCTGCAAGGACAGGGAGCAAACAATCACAAACCACCGGGCAGGGCCAGATCAGCCACTGGGGCTCTCCCAGACCCCCTGGCTGTGCCTGGCCAGAGGGGGATTTATTGCTGGGAGGGGTCTGAGACAGCTTTGTGCTGCAGGGGCAGAGAGGAGCAGCGCTGCTCGGGGAGGGTGTGATGAACCCTCCCTGTGCTGAACCCTCTGTGCTGAGCAGGAGAGCAGCACAGTGGGGTGGGGATGGCTCTGCCTCGCACAGGGAGCACTGGAGCTCTCCCAGACCCCGTGGCTGTGCCTGGCCAGAGGGGGATTTATGGCTGGGGAGTGTCTGAGACAGCTTTGAGCTGCAGGGGCAGAGAGGAGCAGCGCTGCTCGGGGAGGGGGTGAGGAGCCCTCCCTGTGCTGAGCCCTCTGTGCTGTGCAGGAGAGCAGCACAGCGGGGTGGGGATGACCCTGCCTCGCACAGGGAGCACTGGAGCTCTCCCAGATCCTGTGGCTGTGCCTGGCCAGAGGGGGATTTATTGCTGGGAGGGGTCTGAGACAGCTTTGTGCTGCTGAGGCACCTCTGTGAGGAGCAGCGCTGCTCGGGGAGGGGGTGAGGAGCCCTCCCTGTGCTGAACCCTCTGTGCTGTGCTGGAGAGCAGCACAATGGGATGGGGATGGCTCTGCCTCGCACAGGGAGCACTGTGAGCCCTGCTCTCACCGGCAGCTCGGAGATGTTGACCCTGCCGGAGTAGGGGGTGCTGATGCAGACGCTGCTGTCGCTGTGCAGGGGGCGGCAGGGCAGGAACCAGGGCGCTCGGGTGTCGCTCTGCTCCACGCTGATGGTTATGGTCGCAGTGGCCGTGTTGGTGGGGTCGGGGCTGCCCGCAGGTCTGTCCTGCCCCAAGGCAAAGCACGCGTGAGACACAAGTGGCACTGCCAAAACACATCTGCCAAAAGGTGTGGGGCCCTTTAGCCACTGCCACTCCATCCTGTTTAATTAGCAATTTATGTGAGGGTGGCTAAAGTAGGCTATCCTGTTCTGCTGACAAAGGTGGGCAGGTCTGTCACTGGAATCATGGAGAGGCTGCTCTGAATGCATCCCCCAGCAGTCCCCTCCTGTAATCCCAGAGATAAATGATTCCAAACTCATCCTGCAGGTCTGTCACTGGAATCGTGGAGAGGGAAAAACTGCTCTGAATGCATCCCCCAGCAGTCCCTTCCTGTAATCCCAGAGATAAATGATTCCAGACTCATCCTGCAGGTCTGCCACTGGAATCATGGAGAGGCTGCTCTGAATGCATCCCCCACCCTCCCTCCTGTTATCCCAGGGATGTTCCATCCAAACTCATCCTGCAGATCTGTCACTGGAATTCTGGAGAGGCTGCTCTGAATGCATCCCCCAGCAGTCCCCTCCTGTTATCCCAGAGATAAGTGATTCCAAACTCATCCTGCAGGTGAGGATGCAGGCAATGCAAATTCTGTCCCTCCCACACCACTTACCCTCGCATACAGGAGCAGCGTTGCTGAATTAAATCTGTCATAGTCCAATGCTTTTTGTAAATAAATTTCTGGGTTATTCTCTCCTCTTATGGCAAAATAACCATCCGTGTCCTGGCAAGGGAAAAGGGAAAATCCTGTAGCAGACTCAGYCACAGACACATTCCAAATCCTGCTCATTGCTGTCTTTGTCATCCCAATATTTATTGAGTAAATAAAGTTGAGTTATGTATTTTAAAATTAGAATATACAAGTATTAATAATTTAAAAATATTTTTTAAAAGTTAAGTAAAAAATTATTAGTACTTATTTCAATTGTTAATTTGTAGAATTATTTGTATTTACAAAAGCTGTTAATTTAAGAAGATTATAGAGTCTATAATGGTAGTAAATTAATATTCTTAAATAATTATTTTTTAGAAAATTTGAAAACATTTATATTTTAGTAGACACATTTTTAGGAGTAATTTTTGTATTATTATATGTAAATGAAATTACACAATATTTATGTTAATATTTTTTATAAACATGTACATTATTAAGTGTATTTAAAAAAATTAAAATAAATAACAGATTAATTGATATAAAGAAAATACTTAATAATTTTTTTAGAAAAGTGTTAATTATACTTTTAGTATTTTTTTTCTTTTATAAGTTAAGTAATTATTGAAATCCTGGGGAGCTGGATGAGGGGCACTGTGGGAATGTCTGATCTATTTAATCCTTGGCTCTGCAGACTGGAGTTGCCTGGCTTGTCAGAAAGGTTTATTCTTGGGAACTTCCCCTCCCACACCTCCTGCTYTGACTGCCCAGCAGCTTCTGGATGAAATCTAGCACCTCATTTATTTCCCACGTTTAGCAAGTTGCCAACAATCCTTGATTTTGGGTCCCTAATAGCCAAGAAATCTCACTTCCATGCACAAAAAGGTCCAAGCTGGCTCAGCCTTTGAGAGCTGGCAGGATCACCTGCCTCAGCCTAACACAGCTGGACTTTCAAAGGAACTGTCAAGTTGAACTATCATGTGTTGCATTTTACTCTATAACCTTYTGCACTTGCTTTGGTTCTCCTTTAATCTGAATTTCTAAATCCCTCTGGATTTACACCAAACTCTGATCCCAGAGCTGAAAAAATTGGTGGCTTCTGTTCACAAAAACTGAAATTCCCTGGGGATCCAGAGGTACCAGAGGCAGTGTCTGCTCTCTCCACGGTGCTTTTCAAAACTGCAAACACACATTTGGTTTTTCTCTTGAATTCCCTTTTGGTTTTAGTTTCCAGCCAGCCCCTGTGCTCTGGGTTTAACTGTGCACAATCCATTTGCTGTGCTGCTGTTGGCAATCAGGGGGAGGGCTCCTGTCCCCATCAGAGCTCCCTCAGGTACAAAGGTCTCCTGATYTGTTTACACATCGTGCCAACAAGACTTCCCTGAGTCATTATGGCTCTGACTATCCTGGATGAAAGTTTAATCTGTGCAGGGCATTCGAAGTGTGAGCCATAGGAGAATTCAATACCTGCAGCACTGATGGCTCTGCTCTGCTCACCAAATCAATGTYTGTGGTTTGTAAAAGCTGAGAGAGCTAAATGCAGTGAGCTTCTCCTCAAAGCTGGGGCTCTTCTGAGTGCAGCTTCTCCAGAGCTGCTGTTTGTCCCCCAGAGATGCTCACCTGCTCTGTGGTAGTGAGCTGATAGTAGATGGTGTCCAGGTCACCATCAGTGGCACTGACTTCTTCCCGGGCTACAATGGCTGTGCCCACTTTTGTATCCTGGAAAAACACATTGGTGTGGTTACTGTCAGTGTGAAATGGGTCCCTGCTGACCCTGAGTCCCACAGCAGGCAGTGAGCAGTGCCCTCCTCCCTTCCCAAAGCCCCTCACCTCCTGCACAACCCTGCTGAGGTTTGGCTGTGCAAACACGGGGCTGTTGTCGTTCTCGTCCAGGATGGTCACCAGGATTTCCARGGAATTGCTCTGCAGAATGGGCAAATCAAAGGATCAGAGACAAAAGCAGACTGCTGGGGCTGATCCTGCATTGCAGGGTGAGCAGAGGGGATGGTGTTAAGGGTGGGGGCTGGATGGGGCTGGGGCTTGCTGCCACCTGCTCCCCACTGGCAGAGCCTTGGCACTCTCTGTGGCCATGAGAACAGTGTCCCTGTCCCCAGAGAGCACATCTGCCCATCCCAGTGTGAGGATTGGGGAGAGCAGAGGGAGGCAGGTGCAGGGAGAGCACTCACCTGGCCAGCAGGGTCCTTGCAGGTCAGGTACAGCAGCAGCACGGGGTCTTCCTGCATGAAAAACAAACCCACCCRCTGTGGAAACAGCCCAAGAGCACGAACTCTGCCTCAATCAAATGAGCCAGATTTGCTGAATCAGAAATGTTGCTGGGCTTTATCTCACTTTCAGGTGTATCTAACTTTTCCTTTCTTTCCTTAATGCTGGGATCTTGCTTATGGTGTTATCAAAGCAGCCCCATCTTCCAGGCACTCTCCCTGCAATTCCTGTRAGATGTTGGCAGAGCTATTCTGCCATTCTCTCTCACCTCAGGTGAATTCAAACAGATTTCTTTTAAAATTGAATAAATCAGAAACATTCCATGCAGCAGGAATGTGGCACCCGAGGGGTGTTAACTCTGGTTGTTGCTCTTTGCTCAAGTAAAAGTGGGTTTTTACATTGAAAGAGAACTGAAGGATGCCTGTGGCTGTAYACAGAGCACTCCAGGGAGCTAAAATAACTTAGCAGCAACCTAAGTGAACACAATGACCTTTTACACTGCCTYTCTGCTTCACACAGGATGACAGAATCCCAGAATGATTTTTGGGTTGGAAAGGACCTTAAAGCTCATCTCATTCCAACCCCCAGCCATGGGCAGGGACACCTTCCACTGGCCCAGGYTGCTCCAAGCCCCATCCAGCCTGGCCATGGRCACTTCCAGGGATGGGGCAGCCACAGCTTCTCTGGGCAAACTGTGCCAGGTCCTCTGCACCCTCACAGRGAAGAATTTTTTCTCACTATCCCATCTATCCCTGTCCTCTGGCAGTTTGAGGTCACTCCCCCTTRTCCTGTCATTCTAGGTCCTTACAAATGGTTTCTCTCCAGCTTTTTTGGAAGCTCCCCAACTCACACAACTGAAATAACTGATTTTCTTTAGAAATAGGTTAAGAATCCCTGGAACCCCAAGACCCCAGGCTGAAAACTCTTTACACCCCAGCATTATCCATCCCATCCTTCCAGCTRAAGGCTTACCTCATAGTCCACACACTTAGTGAGCTGCAGCTCAGAGCCCTCAATGGTGAAGAATTGGCCATCAGGGGAAGTGGGATCAATGGTGAGGGTGAAACCTGGCTGCACGTGGATGGCAGCCACCACATAGGGACAGTGGTTTTCAGGAACGCTTGGTTTGTTGTCACTGACAGAACACCCTGGAAAAACACACAAATAGGATGCAAAGCTGCCCAAGGATTCCCACTGTGGGGGAGCTGGGGGAGAGCTGTGGGCACAAGCTGTGGAGCAAAGGGGGCTTGGAGTGTGGCAACCTCCCCCCTGTGACAGGGCCACCCCCTCCCKTGGGGGACATTCCTGAGAGACATGGAAAGAGCTTACCTGGTTCCTGTGCTGAAACCTGTGCCAGGAGGGGCAGCAGAATGAGGAGCCAGTGAGGAACAGCCATGAGCTGCCAGCTGCTGAAAAATCCCTCTTTYCAACCGAGCTGATCTTGTCCCTGTCCTGCCCTGTGCCCTTGCCTGTGCTCACCACTTTATGGCACCAAGGAACAGCAGCTGSCTGTGGATTGCTGAGGTTCAACCTTTGCCTCTTTGCCCCATTGGATGACTTATTGAAAGGCTTTACCAGCCATGGAACATGATGACACATAAACCCTTGCTGCTTCTTTTTTTTTCCCTGGATCTTYCCTACCCTAAACTCGCTGTGGGTGTATTTGAAGGATGAGGATGTGAGGATGTATTTGAAGCAGTTCAGAACTCAGAGCCARGCCCTTGCCCAGCTGAGCATGAAGGACAAGGGCTGGTACCTGGGAAGCTGCCTGTGTGCTCCAGTCTCTCCCACAGGGAAATTTGGCTTCTGATGTGCCAGAGATGGGGTCTGCATCCCACAAGGTGAGCAGTGACAGGGGATGCCCAGCAGCTCTGCAGGGAAAACATCTCTCCTTCTACTGGTGGCTGMTCCTTGTAGAGATGCTTCCCAGAATCTCCTTCCAGGAGATTCCACACCAGGAAATCTTCAACTATTTGAATCTCAGCAGCTTCCTGAAGCTTTCAGGGGATCTCTGCTCTCACTGATCTTTTGAAATTTTTTCTGATTTCAGGAAGTTCTCAGATGCTGCACCTCAGCCAGGTGGTGATGAGCAGCCTAATGAAATCCAAAAGTATTCCAAAAGGAATCTGTCCTAGCAGAGACTTCCTATGGGCCAAAATGAACAACTGCTAAGGTTTGTTCAGCTCCTCAGTCAGGGAATGGTGCTCAGGTGTGCCTGAGAGTGGGAACMGCTCCTTTTGCAGGAGTCAGGTCCATCACAGATGGTGCCTGAGCAGGATGGGCTGGGCAGGACTGCACAACACAGGATTGCAGCTGAAGAGCCTTATTTTAGATCTCCAAAATCCATTGGTTTCACAGGAAAGCTGGTGTGGCTGTCCCATCAAAGGGGGGCAATCTGCCTGTGTGCCACAGGGACAGCACAGAAACATCATTAAGTGGGGGGAACAAATTATTCCTATYAGAGCTTTGTCTTTAGTGGCTCTGACAAAACTGAGCCAGCAATTCCAGGGGCAGAATGGAGAGGAAAGAACTTTTACAATGAGTGTCTCTGTTGTGTAGCTCTCAGAACATTTCTTTGCCATAACACCCAACATCTGGCTTTGCTCCTGCTGCCTGACTGACCTCTGTGCACAGCTGCAGTGCAGGCACTCCCCAGTCCCTGCCATGTGTCCCACCATGCCTCTTGTCGGGGAATCCTGGCAAAWTGCTCCTCCCCTGCATTCCTGAGAAATCCAAGCCCTTGTAATGGAAGGCCTTATTCCATTCCACCCTATTCCCAAAGAGCAGTCAAGGCACAGGCACAGCTATCCATTTTTATTTGGGATCAGCAGCAGGCAGCCAGGTGCCAACACAGAGTGGAAGGGATGTGCTTCACCCAGGCTCTGACAGCAGCACACACCCACACACGTTTCACTTTGGATCATCTCAGAGGTTTCATTGGCTTCTCACTGCTTTCCAGGATTAGCTTTATTTATYTGCATACCTCAAGAGTTTTTTCCCAAGCAAGAGCTTCCCTGTTTATTTTCAAGGCCATAACGTGCAAAGCTGTTCTTCCTTGGCTGCTTCTTTCCCTTCAGCTTCATTCAGAACCATCTGCATCTTCCTTCATGTCTGCAGCCAGCTGCTTAGAGAAGGGGCAGAGGAACTGGCTGGTGATGGCAGCAGCCTCCCTGGCATCCCTGTCCGAGCGGCTGTGRGGAGGGAAAACCAGGGACAGCCCGTGATTTCTGGGAGCATGGACTGCAGGAAGGGTGGCAAGGCCACCTTGTGGCATTCMGGGATGACTCCAAGGAGCAGTGTGAGGTGGAGGGATCCTGGCTGCTGCTGCCAGGCACTCTGCAGGTGCACAGTGGTGTTTCACCCCCACTGGGGACACAAGAGGTGCTAAGGGCAGCTTGTTCCTCCTACTGACAGTGATCTGAGAGTGAGGTGCCTAAGGGAAAGTTRTTGGGCATTAGGAAAAGACAATATCCAGGTGCTGGGACAAGCCATCCTGAGGTGTGTGTTTCAGTCAGCAGCTGAATCCAGACAGGGTAGCAAAGGCTTTCTTTCCATTTTAACCATTAGGTCACATTTCCTGATGGGATGAGTGATTGCTTCAATCCAGAATGGCAGCTCTTAGGAAATGATCCAGAAAAGATATTGTTTTGCTTCCCTGGGTTTTACTATTTTTAACAACTGACTTTTCTATGGCTGCTCATAAAAGTCCTCTTTTGGCTTCAGTGTTGAGGGGCTCAGAGCCACAGAGGTGACCAATGTTTCCCACCTACCTGGAGTTCAGAAAGCTCTGGTACAGCCAGAGAAAGCAAAGCTCCTCAGTGTTGTTTGCTCCCTCTCTCCCCTGCTCGTCTGTGCTGAGCGGGCCAGGAGGGCTGGTTTAGATAAAGAAAATGAACATTAATTAAAAACCCCAAACCACCAATTACGTAACCAAAGTGCAGAGCAGCACCTGCACCTGGTGTTGYGCTCACAGCCCTGCCCAGAGRGGCAGTGAGARCCCCAGGTGAGCACTGGGGAGGACACCAGAGCTTTCCYCTCACCTGCGCTTGCGGCCCATGAGGTTCTGGATGAATTTCTGCACCTGGGCATTGCCTCTCATCTTGCTGTACTCGCTGGTGAACAGCCCATCCGAGTGCCTCTGGGACCTGCTGGGGACAGCAGGGGACAGGGGTTACACCTGCCAGGGCGTGGCACTCACCAGGAGGCACAGCAGTGAGTGCCTCTCCTCCATCACTGCATCTCTGCAGAGCCCATCCATCCATCCATCCATCCATCCATCCATCCATCCATCCATCCATCCATCCACCCATCCATCCATCCATCCATCCACCCATCCATCCATCCATCCATCCATCCACCCATCCATCCATCCACCCATCCATCCACCCATCCATCCATCCACCCATCCATCCACCCATCCATCCATCCATCCGGCCCGGGATGTGTTCCCTGCCCCGGCAGGGTGTGCTCCCTGCTCCTCACCTGTCCTTGAGCCCCACCAGGTGTTTGACCAGCTGCTGCACGTAGGCGTTGCCGTTCATCTTGCTGAGCTCGCTGTGGAAGAGCCCGTCGGCGTGGCGCTCTGCCCTGCGTGTGCCAGGGGGGCTGCGGGAAGGAGGGAGGGTTGGGAAACACAAAATAAAAGGTATTAAACGCTGCTGCCTCAGGGGGAGAGAGTCCCAGACACACCTGGGCAGGGATTCCTGCCACTTCGGTGAAGTTTCAACAAAAAAAGGGTAAAAAAGTGTGTTAAGTAGATGTTATAAAGTTGGCTTTTCAYAAATATTAAAGGGAATGCTGTGTGTAGAACGTTAGAAAAGTTCTCTTTTTTCTTTTATTTCTTTTATTTCTGTTATTAATGAAACTTAGAAATAGCAGTGTGATAAAAATACATATCTTTAGGCTATAAGGGACTGCTTTTGTTTATATAACCCAGAAAAGAGTAAAGATAATCAGGAAATTTCTCACATTTGTGGATTATCCTCTCTGGACAAAGATCACAATGACAGAAACCAGAGCCCCAGGAGAAGAATTTMCAGACCCCAATGACCAGAGAAGCAGCAGAATGGTGCCAGCAGARGAAATRAAGYTGCAAGATGGAATGGGAGCAGATTGGGGGSRGRTTTAGGAACCACAGGRRGAAYATTTAAAAGGAATGTTTGAAYCATGCATGAAATGTATGAATATTCAACAAGCTGATGTATTTAAAGAGRTGYTTTTRGGTTATTAGGTGTGCTTTTGGCTGAATGCCAATCACCTGGCCATTAAAACCCTGCTGTATTGTCTCTTATTGTCTTTTTATTAAACTTYTATCMATTTTACARGAAAGTGAACCCCGTTTTTCACAAAAGGGAGTTTCAAAACCCATCTTTGTTAAACATGACACAGGAAAATGAACCTGCCCTTGCTTTTACTGATGTCACCACCTTGCCACAAGTTAGTGGGAATGTGGGGTTATTGGTGATTCAGCACAAAAGAGGAGAGCAAGAGAAGYAATAAACAAAGATCCAGAGACACAAAGCTGAGGAACATTTAGATGAGGGCAGCAAAGACAACTCCCTTGGTGCACTCACAGGGTTGGCTGTTTCTGGCTATGTTTTCATGGGACCAGGCTACTGGAAATAAAAATTCCCACCTTTATCTGTCTGTGTAAGTGCACAGGACAAAAACAGACTCAAAAGTGTCTTTGTACAACTGTGTTTTGTTTGGGGGTCACAAATTTTCTCCCGAATGAAATAAAATTAACATTCCCATTCTTAAGCAAGAAAAAGCATTTACAGAATTTGCACTCATTGAACTAAATGAGTTTAGGGAGGAAGAAGATCCACAAGCAAGTTCAGGAAGGCAGCTAAAAGGCTGGATTTTCAGCTAGCAGCCTCCTAGAACAAAAAACCATGGAGAAAGAGAAAGCAGAGCCTCATGCTTACTTCTCCCAGGATGGCAGAGATGCTGAGAAGTGGGACAGGACAATAATAGGAATAATCACTTGCCACAGAGTTGTCATCATGGAAGCCATGTCCTCTCCTGAAATAAAGCATGAAGTGTTGTGACAGCAGGACAAGTGACCTTGGTGTGTGTCCCCATAGGGACAGGGCTGTGGGAACACCTCTGGAACTAAATAATGCAGGAATTCCTGCCAGCAGAGGTGAACACCTGGAGACATCTGCAAGGGGCTTTCAGACAAACAAAATTACATGTGCTGAATAAAATCCATTCACACACAGAGGAAGGGCTCATGTGTGTGCCCATACCCACCTGTCCTCTAACTTGTCAACAAAGAAAAATGAAATAACACAGCTCTGCAGCCACAGCAGGCCCTCCTATTTTTGCTTCCTTCCTGGAATAAAAAGAAAAGCACATTTTGTTTATCAAAAGCCATGGCATGTTTCCCCCTTTATTCCCAGGTTGTTTCCTCCTTCATTCCCAGGTGCTTACCCTTCCTCAAGGATCACACAGCAGCTCTACCTGTAATTTAAAATACACTAWTTTTTGCCTTGCTCCTGCAAAGAAACAAACCTTCATCACTGTCCTGCAATCTCTCAAGATGGCACTTTGCTAACCCCAAATCAAAGTCCCTCCACTTGGTTTTTCCTTTATTCTGAAGCTAAACAGTACAAAGAAGATGAAAGGGCTGTCTGAGAATCCTGAACACCTTCCAGCCACCCTTCTGGGACTGTTTGCTGCTCTGGAGGTGCTGCAAGATGAGAAGAGGCACAAGGAGAAAGGACAGGAGCAAGGGATTGATACAGAAATGTATTCACTGTAAACCAYAGGGCAAATATTTAATGGGGGCTGCAGAGCAAACAGATGAGAGGAGGAGGAACCATAAGCTTAATCTCACACACACTTTGAGCTTCAGTGTTGTGCTTCCCTGCCTGATCCAGCTTTGAGGGGATGGAATGGTAAAACAAGAAGGACATTTCAAAGATCAGCATCTTCCCGAGTCCAAACAAGGCAGACTGCAGAGTCCTGGGGTGCAGCAGGAGCTGAAAACAGCCACCAAAACCAGAGCATCCTTGGGCAAGGGGAACCTGAACCCTGAGCCTGTCCTTCCATCTGCCCAACAGCTGTCACACAGCCCCYTGAGCCCAGGATCTCACCTCATTTGGAGCATTTGGCCTCCCCTGGGCTGGCATTTCTCTGGGAGCACCATGTTTGAGAGACCATCTCAAACCCCATCCCTGGCTCCAGAGTCTCCCCTCTCCTCAGAACCTTTCTGGCTGCTAATCTGGTGATTAACTTCTCTTTTCTCTTTCTGCACATAATTTTGTCTCCCCTGAGCAGACCATATTTGCTTGCTGAAGTTCCCAGGAGCAGTGATGGCTGTTGGGGAACTTCTCCTGCCTATCAATAATGATTGCATTGTTTTTTTTTAAATTAGACCAGCCCCCAAGGTGCAGGTGCATCCCCAATGCCATCACTGAAGGGCTGTTTAACCTTCTTAGGATAATTCCAAGCTTTCCATTTCCTCCCCATTGATGCTGGTTTTAAATCACCAAACGTTTTGGCCAGCCTTTAGCTGAAAGAACTCCACCCCAAGCCAGCCTGAGGAGGGGAACCCCCATATTCCAGCAGTGCTGCTCAGGACATGGGTGGCCTCATAGCAATGAGGCACCACAGAGCTCTGAAATCCAACCCCCCAAAAGTGAGAGAGGGGAGAGGCAGTTCCTGCACCCCCTCACCCCAGCTGGACTCACCAACCCTGGCTGCTCCCAGCTGGTGCTCCACTGCCTGCTCCTCTGGGGGACCCCTATAAATCTGCAGCCTTATCAGGAGCAATTGTTTGGGTAAGGATATGGATGTGAGCAATCCTGATTAACAGCAAATAATGCASTGGGGTTGGAATGTCCTTTTAATTACCTGCTCAGGTCATTCACAGCAATTGGATGGAATATTTCTGCTGATGGATAATAATTCCTGCTTCTGCCTATAATGACATTTGTTGGGCAAACATCCTTGCACCAATTGATTCACTACGATTGTCATCATTATTTCCTGGCTTTAATTACCTCTTGATAGGAGCTTAATCTTCTGTTCTTGTCATTTCATCCTGGCTTGGGCTATGTTTGCAATTGCCAGGATCTGTCAGTGAGTCCCTGTGTGTGTACCAGTGATTTGGCTGTCACTTTTTTAGGGTAACCCTGATCAGTAGGATCAGGGCTGACTTTTCCATGAGGGGACAACCTTTTGAACTGTASTTTCAGCTGGGAAAGGTCTGCCATGTAGAAATTCTGTCACAGCATCTAAAACCCAGCATACTTATACATGCATGGAAAACATCCTGAATGTATTCCCTGCCATTGCTGGGGTTTGTMTGGTCTCATACTGCAGCTAAAGGTGACATGGAAATAGAGGAAGAAAATAGGATTACCCTTTTTCTCCTTCTTTAGATGGTATAAAGTAGCTCGGAAGGAATAAGCACCATGAATAATATTTTTAATCTTCCAGCTGGAGAAATGGGAGCTGTGTTACACTTTTTATCTAYTTACCTTCCTTTTTCCTTGGAAAAGCAGATGGTGTCCCCATGATTAGGACTGGGGAAGGACAAGATTTTCCCCATCATCTTTCCCTTGGAAGAATGCCCCAGGGCCTGAGGAGCAGAAGTTCAGCCCTGCAGCCTGTGAGTGCAGAGCCCTGCAACAGGGACAGGGGAAAACAGCAGGGACACTCCAGGGCTGGAGCACACCAACACATGCCATGGTCAGCACTAGGACAGGGGGGCTCATTTCCTCCTCTGGGACCTGCTCTGGTCCAGGCATTTTCCTCTCCCTCTCCCTCTCCCTCTCCCTCTCCCTCTCCCTCTCCCTC
>CADDXX010000676.1:33625-89795 GCA_902810485.1 Alauda arvensis
TCGCCGCCCTGGTGCTCGGCATCCTCCTCATCCTCCTCATCGTGGGCGGCAACGGGCTCGTGTGCCTGAGCGTGTGCACGGAGCGGGCGCTCAAGACCACCACCAACTACTTCATCGTCAGCCTGGCCGTGGCCGACCTGCTGCTCGCCCTGCTCGTCCTGCCCCTCTACGTGTACTCCGAGGTGAGACAGCCCGGGGAGCACCGCGGGACGGCGGGGTTTGTGTGCCCGCCGAGCCCGCAGCTTGCGGGGGCGAGAGAGCGCGGAGCGAGGGTCAGAGCCGCTCTCCGGGAGTGTCCCCCCTACCCCGGGACAGCCCTGTCCCCCGGGATGTGGAGGTAAGACCCCCCGGCTCTTACCTGGGGGAGCGGAGCCGGCTCCGTGCCCGTTCCCGGGATCCCCGTTCCCGGGATCCCCGTTCCCGGGATCCCCGTTCCCGGGATCCCCGTTCCCGGGATCCCCGTTCCCGGGATCCCCGTCCCAGCCGCGCCCCGGGTGGGGATGAAGAGGGGTGGCTGTCCCTGGGCTGGCACACGCTGTCCAGGTGGCCGTAGGCAAATGGATAGGAAGAGACAGATGCTGGGCTCTGTTTGGTGTAAAGTGAGCAGATCTTGGTGATAAAGGGAGATCTTCAGCATCTTTAGCCAGGGAACAACTTTCCGTGTTGGCTGAGAAGGAGAAGCTGGCTTTTCAGAGAGCTGGATGGGATTTGGTGACCCTGCACCGAGGTGGCTTTGGCTGGCACAGGCCTGCCCCGGCAGTCATGGGAGAGCCAGCTCAGGGACGTGGGGCAGAGCTGCTGCTCCCTCCCAAAACCTGCTCACCCCCAAGGCTGTGACAGCTGAGGGAAAGAACATTGAGTGGTTCTCTCTGTAACGTTTACTGCCAGGGATGAATAAACCCTTGTGCTTGCAGGGTTTTAGGATGTTTTAGAAGCTGTTAGTACCAGCTAACAGGTGGCTCTTCCCTGCTCCAGAGGATGAAAGCATCCCCTGGGCCAAACAGCAGGTTTTTGCACCCATCCTGGTGGTAGCTGGTGGTGTGGATCTTCCTGCCAGCTGTGGAAGAGCATGTCCCTTCTCCCCCTCTCTCACAAGCCATGCAGAGCACCCCATGGCTCAGCAGGCCCTGACTGTGCAGGCCTGTGCTCCYCTGAGCAAGGCAGGCTGCAGATTAGAGCTTAGAATGGTCTCTACCTCATCCTAGGATTTTGCAGGACAGTGTGACCTCTCTGGAGACAGGTATTGTGGAAGAGCAGGTTCACTGGGGACCCATGAGAGGAACCAGTGAAGAACTGGAGCATTAGGTCCTCTGTTTTTCCACTGTGCTCTTGGTTTTGGTGGATTTGTTTTTCCCTCATTACCTCAGATTTGCTGTTTAGAAAGGCACATTCTTCATCATTCTTATCAGCTACTTTTTGCTAATTGGGATCCCTTTTCTTCCTTCCTCTTTCTGTTGTCTCTTGATGCCTTCAGTCCCCAGGTCTCTCTATGGGCAGTCACCAACACCAAAGGAGTGCTTTCCTTTTGGTGGAAGTTTTGCTGGAATATAGAAAATTCAGGTTAGCATATTCTGGATTCTGAAAATCCTTCCAATGGGGCAGGMGTGTTGTRGGGCTTTCCTTGAATGCCACAGACRTTCCACAAGTTCTGGATTCTCAGGTAATGGGTGTTCATACCTGTATGAGCTCTAAAATCTGGGGCTGTCCAGCTTGTGGTGACACTTGGTGTGTTCACTTCCATGGCTGTTCCTACCCATCAGTTCTGTGGGAATTCCTCCATGGCTGTGCTCCCAGGAGATTAAACACAGGGAATGAAGGAGGGAAGACAGAAGTCTTTCCCTGCCATCCTCTGCAGCTCCTGCAGCCAGGCAGGCATTCAGAGGCACAGAACAGCACAGGATTTGCACTGCTGGTGCTCAGAGGGATGCATGGAGCAGGTGAGGGAAGTGCTGAACAGGTACAGACAGAGAGAGAGCACTGTGCAGCAGTCACAGCCCCCTTGAGCAGGCACTGGGGCTCTGAAGGGTAGAGAAACTCCAGCTCCAGTGTTGCAGCAGTTCCCACTCCATGCCTGGATGCTTCTCTGGGGGCTCAGAGCCTGCAGGTGTTCAGGTTCATTTGAATTGTGTCCTGTATGCTGGTGCAGGATTTCCAGCTCATTTGGTTCTCAAATAAGATGTGGAAAAGGGAGAACAACCACYGAATCCATGCCAGAGGACAGAATTTTTGTGGTTTCTTTTGTTTTGTTGTTGTTTTTTTTCCCTTGGAGGCAAAACTCAGAATGAGATGTTGGGATGCAAGATGCAGGGTGTAGTGATTGCTCTTTAAAACTAGCTTGGTTTCAGCTTGCACTCTGTCCCAAACGTGGTGGACACTGAAAATATGGCCTGGACAGTCCTGACTGTTCACCTCAACCCTCATTCGTGGTATGGGATTTTTGTTTTGTTGTTTTACACTTTAGTACAACTCCTGACACAGGAAAGGTGGACTCTGAAGGCCTATTGGAAAACACTGAAGCTGTAGTTTTTTTCTTTTTTAGTAGGAAAAGAACAATAAACTGAGCATTTTTTCATTCAGCAGAAACTTGCTCACCTTGTGCTTTTTCCTCTGAGGTGGTATCTTGTGTTCCAGTTTTCGAAACATTCCTCCAAGTCAGGGCTTTAGAAGACAGCAGGAAGGACTTAACTTTTGAGGTGACATCTGCCATCCTCACAAACAACAGATCTCCTCCAAGCCCCAGTGGGGATGGGATCCCTTCCTGTGGGATGTGGAAGTGGGAGAGTCCTTGACCTTGGCTTTTACTTCTGGTTGTTAAGACAGCTCATTTCAGACACTGGCAGCAATTCTGGACACACACTCTCTTTCCACTGGACTCATCCAGAGATGGGACAAAGACAYGTTCCAGTGTTTTCCAGCTGTAATTAGCACACAGCTGCCTGCCCTGGTGGGCAGAAGGCACTGGGCTTCCTGCTTGCTTGGGAATCTCAGCTCTGAGCAGCAAGATGGGGAGAGGTAATGGTAACTTCCATGAAAGCTGCACTGCTCTTCTGCCAGCCTTGGCTTTCTGATGAGTGTGGCAAGTTCTTTCCAGCAATCAATGTAGTGCCAGAAAGGCAGGGATGATGGCAAGCACGGGGAAAAGAGATGGCCTGGGGCACTCCCAGGCATTAACTGTCCTTCCTGAGGAGCAGAGTTCTGCTTTCATGTGAAGAGAGGCCAGGAAAGATCCCAGAGAGTACCTGGAGCATTGGTAGCACTGACACAGGGGTTACCTGAGGAAGCAGAGCTGCAGTGCTGTGGAATTACTGCAGGAAATCACTTGGTTCTAGGTGGTTCTGGGAGGGRGCTCCAAAGGCTTGCCTTGTGTGTCACTGCTTCCTCTTCCCAGAGACTGTGACAATGGCAGGAGTCCCAARGACTCTGGGATCCTGAGTTTCTGCAGTCCTCCTGAAGTGCAGGCACCCCAGCAATGAGGACAGGCAGCAGGACAAGCTGCCCACATGGCCTGTGCTGGGGAGCACACCTGTACCTGTCCCTGCTGCTCCTGTGCTCAGCTCCCTGCTAATCCCTGCCAAGCAGCAGGGCTGGGGAGCAGGCCTGAGCCAGGAAGCTGCTGCCAGGAGCTGAGGCTGCTGGTTATGTAAACATCTTTGCCACTAAGACCTGTGTAAGTGATTATGGAAAAGAGGAAACRGTTTGAGAAGATTTGCATGTTTACCTGGCTCCTTCTGCAGGTCAGGGAAGAGGAGTGTTCCCAACAGGGATGGTGATGGAGCAGCCAGTAAAAACCACATGAGCTCTCTTCTTATCTTGGTGAGGGTGATGGGTTCTGACTAAAACTTTCAGGGTGTCACTGGTTTGGTGTCAAAACATCKATTTTCTTGCAGTATTTTCTGTGTGCCTGTGATGCAGCTCCTCTAATGAGAGGCCAGACCTCTGCCCTTTCCAAATTTCCCCTGGCTCTCTGTGAATGCACATCAGCTTGTTTGCAGCAGGATTTGGGATTAGGCTTTCCTAGAATGTTCCAGTTTTAGTGGAAATTGGTGTTATTCTGGGCCTGGCTGGTGTCTGAGCCACACAAAGYACCAGGGAGGTGAGACAGGCCAGCAGTTACAAACATGCTTAGGGTTTTTTTTCAGATATCAGTAATTGGGGAGAGGCGTCTTGGAATTCTTGGCCCTCATAATGCCTCAGGTGGGTGATCAGGCTTGCTCATGATCTCTGAAAAATCTTGACCTCAATGATTTAAGTGAAGAAACAACATCAGAGCAGACATGAGGCACCTCTGTCTTATGTCCCACTCCCTCTTCTTCTCTCCCCTTGCACTGTGTATTGTGGGGACTGTGACAGTTGTCACAATTCATGACATAAAGCCCCAGGTCAGCTTCTGGTGGACATGGGGATGGTTCTTTGGCTCAGATGCTGCACTTTGCCCACTGGCAAGGACTATTCCTCTTCCAGGTGTCACAGCCTTCTCACTCCATGCCATATCTTTGAGCTGCACTGAGGCAGATGCTCRTTCATAGTCCAGCTGGGCATCTCCTAATTCCCTTCCTGCTGTTCCCTGYGTGTGGCAGGACTGAGACAAGAGCTGGTATCAGAGGCAGTAGGACTAAAACCTTTGGCTCTGTGCTGGCTCCTGCCCTCAGGAGCTCTTCTGGCATCAGGCTGGTTTAAAGGCAGAGTTTTCCTTACAAATCAGCTGTGCTTAGGAATAAAGACACCAGAGTGGGAAGGCAGCTGCAAGGGTGTTTGAGAAGCCAAGTCTGTCTCCTGCCATCCACCATCCTATGAAAACTTCTGCACTGTATTCTGGAAAAGTGGAGAACCCAAAGAGCTGCTGAAAGAGCTCTGGAGCACTTCTTAAAGGAAGCTTGAGCTGTTTGTGATCCCTAAGTCTTTACACTGTGTACCTTGATGGGCTAATCTGCTGCAGCCTCCTGGAATTGGGTACTCCTTAATCACATGGCCCAGCAAAGCCTCTTATCCAAAGTTACTCTCCCATCAGAGGGGTCCTTGGCACGTTTTGCCAAGGTGGGGAGATGACAAACACCACAGAATGGGAAATTCTCCCCTAGCACCTCCCCCAAAGCCAGTCCTGGGGGTTGCTAGGGAAAGGGAAGGGTTTATAGCATTYCCCAACTTTAATCTCACATGATCCAAAGGTGCTGCAGCCCGAGARCCCTTGTCCTTTTCAGAATCAATCAGTTCCCCCAAATCACAAACAGGTTTGGAAAGCYGGAGCCCAAAATCAAATTTTCTCTCTCATAAGCTGAACTGAAGCTGTCAGGATCCTAGTGAGCTTGGCAGAAATTCGGTTATTGATGATTCAGGTCCCAGATTCAGTTTGGAGTGGCTGGAGAAGAGGCTGAATGAAGCCCTCAGGTCTGACTCCAGAGCTCCCCTGGAGGTATCTCAAGGAGATGCTGCACAAAAATAGCAAAACAGTTTCTTCAGGGACTCCTTTGGCTTTACAGCTCCTCTAATCATAATCCTGTGCTTGACATCACTGCTGGGCTGATATTAATCCCTGCAGAGCTGCCTGCCCTGTTGCTGGCAGGGGCTGGGGTTCAGCACCTTCCCACTGCTCTGAGGAGTGTGTTCCCCACGTGGCTCCACTCCACTCTGTGCTGGGATGAATGAAACCAGAAGCTGCTGTTTAGCACCAGTGCAGGGACAAATCCAGACCTGCTTCCTGAAACCTGCAACGTTTAAGAACATTTAAGCAACATTAGACTCTGGCTGGCTATTGCTATAGAGAAAAAAATCCCTAGGATTTATATATATGTATATATTTATTTATATATATATAATTTTTATGCAGCATTTTTTCTATAGATAAAAATATATAATACATTATATATATTAGATGATGCACATTATCTGGAGATATACATACATAGAAAATTAAATATATGTAGCAATATATATACTATAGTAATATTTATCATATATATTAATAAAAGCATATAGAGAGTACAGATAATTTTGATATTGCAAATTACCAAACACTAAGTGTTTGAGTCAGACATGACACAGGCTCATTGCTACTGAACACTCTTTTTTCAAGCTAAAATCATACTTATTTATACATTTTATTGGGTTTTTTACTGAACCTCTCTCTGCAGAGGGACCCAAAGGATGGTGGAATTTTCCTCACAGTCTCAAACTYAGAGGAGGAATTCCCTGCTGCCCCTCTGGTGACAGCCTATTGAACTTCCTGGTTTACCTGTGCAGGTGKGAGCAAACTGATAGGTCTCTGCCTGTGCTCCAGGAGCTCCTGGGAATAATGGCCCAGGAATGGGATTGAGGTGACCGATTTCTGTATCGGCCTAAAAAGTGCTTTAATGTTAAAAGAACAAGCTGGGTTTGTACCTAGGTGAGACAAGCACTCAGAACAGAGTGCTACAAGTAGTTTCTGGCCATTGCTGTCCTGCTGTCTGTCCTGCTGTCTGTCCTGTGCTGTGGGCTGTGCAGAGCCTGTGCTGCTGGCTGAGACATGGCTGAGCTGAAAATCACCAAGGATGGCAGAGTCAACACTTGCAGGTGCTTCAGAGCGCTGTCACCAGACCCTGCTGCTCTGCCCTGGTGCCTGTGACCCTGGGGAGAGAACCAGAGGTTGTTACTTACTGCCTGGACCTGTTCTCCCTGCTGGACTTGTGCTGAGCCTGCCAGGACAGAWCAGTTGTGTAACACAGGGAAAGCGCTCACATCGGCTGCACACTGCGGGCACAGGCACAGAAGGGGAACAGGAGCTTTGTGCTCTGTCTCTTGCTTGCTTGGGGCCTGAGCTCAGGATGCCCTGCAGCCAATATTGTCTGGGGAGATCCTGGGGTCCTGAATTGGGGGGTTTGAGGAGTTTGGGGGTACCTGTCCCCACCCAAGGCAGCGCAGTGTGCTGTGTCCATTTCTCTGCCCAGCATGACTCACTTGGCTGCAGTGATGGTCTGAGGGCTCAGTKCTCCAGACAGGCCAGAACCACAAGCCCTGAGCAGGCTGTGGGCTCTGTGTGGAGCTGATTCCCATGTGGGGCTGCTGCACTGGGAACACCGTGCCAAGGGAGGAGCACTCAGCTTTGGGCTGCTTGTTTGGAGAAGACATGAATGGCTGAGGCACCCAAGCATTGCCATCATTTTAAAGGATGCAGCATCTGCTGACCCCAGGGATCTTTTCAGTTCCAGGGAGGAGTGTGGTCCCTCAGCACGGCGCTGTGTGATGCCCTGATGACCATGGATGTGATGCTGTGCACGGCCTCCATCTTCAACCTGTGTGCAATCAGCGTGGACCGGTGAGTGGCTTCCTGCTCTGGCTGTGCCAGTGTCCCAGGCAGGGAGGATTCTGCCCTCCCCTAATGAGTGTGTTCTGCACTATTCTCCTCCACCACCAGGTTTGTGTCCCATTGGTGGTGGGTGAAAGCTCGTTGTGTGATGAGCCAGAGAAAGGTGGGTGGTGGTGGTGAAAGCTCATTGTGTGATGAGCCAGAGCTGTCCCTTGGCTGTCCTGGTTGTAGCCCGGGCCTTGGCTGTTAGTAAAGTAAATGAATGTGGGGAAGSACAGTGACAAGGAGCTTGGGGCCCCTCTGTTACAGTACCAGTGGTGCCACCCCCACAGCAGGACTGACTCACCTGTGTTGGCAGGTTCATCGCCGTTCAAATCCCGCTCAACTACAACCGGCGCCAGATCGACCTGCGGCAGCTGATCCTCATCTCCACCACCTGGATATTCGCCTTCGCCGTGGCATCCCCGGTCATATTTGGCCTCAACAACGTCCCAGACCGGGACCCCAGCTTGTGCCAACTGGAGGATGACAACTACATCGTGTATTCTTCCATCTGCTCCTTCTTCATCCCGTGCCCCGTCATGCTGGTGCTGTACTGTGGCATGTTCCGAGGACTCAAGCGCTGGGAAGAAGCCCGGAAGGCCAAGCTGAGAGGCTGCGTCTACGGAGCCAACAGGAAGCTCTATCACCCCCCGACCTTGATGGAGAGGGAGCAGACCCGGCTGGGGCTGCTGGAGTGCAGCCCCTACGGCCGTGCAGGCCTGCCTGGGGAGTGTGGGATGAACAGTGGSATCCAGACTGTGTCCTACCCACACCTCAGGTACCCGCAGCCAGGGCACGGGCACAAGCGGGCCAAGATCACCGGGCGGGAGCGCAAGGCCATGCGCGTGCTGCCGGTCGTCGTCGGTGAGTGGCTCTCAGGCATGGCTGGGGAGGGGGGGAAATGTGCCCCCTTGTCCCTCYGCTGGCAGGAGCTGGGGGAATCCAGAGCAGTGCCAAAAACCACCACCCTTGGGAAGGAATACGTGCAGTGTTTATAACCCAACCTCCCGTCACGGCAAACCTGTGGCTCCCAGTGTCTTACATTCAAAGCCAAAGTGAGACTAACTTAAGACTTCATCAAAGTTTAGGACAGGAAAGATCCCAATTTTTTGCCTGGGCATAAGCCCAGCTCCACRTTAGCACATTCTGCCTTTTCCTTGAGTGCCTGAGCTTGTGTCTTATCTTTTTTTGTCTCAGGCTTTGTTAAATTAAACCCTTTTGAACATTCACGTCACCTTCTCTCTTTRTTGTCCTCCTGGCAGGTGCTTTCCTCTTCTGCTGGACACCTTTTTTTGTGGTGCACATTACCAGGGCTCTCTGCAAGTCCTGCTCCATCCCCCCTCAAGTCACCAGCACTGTCACTTGGCTGGGCTACGTCAACAGTGCTCTGAACCCCATCATTTACACCGTGTTCAACGCCGAGTTCAGGAACTTCTTCCGCAAAGTCCTGCACCTCTTCTGCTGAGCCCTCTGCACAGGAGGAACCACTGGGTCATTTTTTTGTATAGTTCATTAAAGATCTATTTCTGCCTCTGGTCTGCTTTCTTTGTTGGGGAGGAGGGGAGGATGAGGAGAGCTGGCAGCTGAAGGGAGGGGTTCCCCAGGTCCTTGTAGTAAGGTGTTCTAGGTGAGGGTCAGTGGATGCAGCTTGAATCCTCTTGCCACTGGAAACTGCCAAGTGTAGCCACTTTAACATTTGCTGCTGGATGTAAGCAGGGGTAATAACAGTAATTTCTAATCTTCTGGCTTCTGGGRTGGTATGAACAGGGCTGTGAGGTGACATGGACATGAGTCTGGGGGGAAAAGGGCTGTTTAGCTCATTTCCCAGATGTCCACATGCCAGACAAGGGTACAAGCTCATTTCCAGATGTCCAYATGCCAGGTGAGGGTGAATCTACCTATGCAACCTCCTTTCCYCTKACCCTTGRTAATTTTAAACYYAAAAAYTGATTTTACTCATGTTTAACAAGGGTCTTACAAAGCACCATAATGTTATTGCTAGTGCTCTAGAATTTCCTATGAAGCCACATGATTCCTGCCAGGAACCATTTCCAGCCTCAGGAAAAAATCCTTAATACTTTTAGGTGAACCTGCATGCAGTGACAGCCACAGCAACCAGTGGGACAGGTGATGCTCATCACTGAGGCKCAGARGGGAGAAAAAGAATATTGCAGAAAACTACAGTCTTCCAAGTAATGTGCTCACCTTGGGCTTGATCCCATGTCATTCTGGCCAGCTGGATGCTATGAGTGACATTCCAGGCACGCTGCAGAATGAAGCTGTGCTTCCCTGTGGAGAAAAACACCTCCCAGGCAGACAGGGAGTACAGACACACGTGTACCTGTTGGTGCACTCACCTGTGCAGTYASCTGGACATCAAAGTGCTGCCCTGGSAATTAAGGGGAACCACTGGGCACRTTTGTGCTTCCATCACATTTTATTTAACAACACGGTATTTTTCAACTGTATTGAAGTGGAGAAGTTCCAATGTGTTCCAGATTTGCCCAGCACAGAGGGAACACAGGAAAAACAAAAGATCCTTTCAATGCCAAACTAAGAACTTGTACTGACTTTGTCAAGGCAATTAAATAAACCAAACAAAGATTTGTTCCTCTTCTCTAATGAGAGGTAGGGAGGCCCCGGTAGGAGGAAGCACTGGCAGATCTCCTTGCAGCACCTGCTTTAGATCCATCTCAAGAGAGATGAGGAGACTGCTGTAATCCACATGGTGGAGGATCCAGTCAGGCAAAGGCAAAGCCTCCCAAAGCCACTCGGGGCTGGGACGGAAGGGAGAGGGTTCCAGATGAGGTTTTTTCACAGTCTCTGTATTATCCAAAGCTTTGGGAGGGGATTTGGAATAGACAAATGCTGTCACAGTATCAAAAAGTCCATGAAAAATGAGTCTGCTGGAGAGGAGAGTGCTGTTGGCACAGGACAGAGCGTTCCTGCCGGGGGCCGATCCAGCCGGCCCCGCGTGTCCGTCACCCTGCGGGGGCGGGGCTCACACCGTCACCTTCTCTATGACATTGTCTGGCACGTCCTGCACTGTCACCGTGGCTGACTGGCCACAGATGTGCTGGTGGTCCTTCCAGTCCTGCCAGGGGAGAGCAGAGGGAAAGGCTGTGAGCAGAACAGGCCCTTGGAGAGGGGCTCTCACTGGGTGAGAAGCACTGTCTCTCCACAAGCCACACCAATGACAGAGGGCAAGGGAGCCTGGATCAATATGAGGTGGAACTGGACTCAGCAGAACGCTGCCATCTCCACACAAACCACAACCCAGGGTATCAGTGTCAGTCAGGTGGAAAATTTATTAAAAGTGAGTCAGAAACTTGACTTAAAGCCTCTCCTGAAAGGCAGCTCTCAGCACTGAGCACTCCCGAGGGACAGTGCTGTGCTGAGATCTCAGCTCWGCTRGGACAGGARCAGATTCCTCCTGGAAYTGACTGAATTCAGAACAGCTGACTSAGCCTGAACCTGGCCACCCAGCAGAGCTGGCTAAACTGARCCATCCTCTCCCAGCAGATACCAAGGCCACACCTGTTCCCACCTCCCAAGTTCAGACTTCTACAGTTGTAGAGTCTGTCCCACTGCATCACCTGCAGCATGACAAATAATGGAAAGGAGAACTATGTCCTCAGTGCCACAGCAGGAGCAGCAGGGAAGGAAGAAAGCAGCTCACCAGGAAGCAGCAGGAAGGGGCTGTAAAAGTGCTCCCAGCTCCCCACAGTTCCCAGTGAGTTGTCCATGCTTCATTTCTAGTGTTACTTGAGAAGGTGTGTGCAAACCTGGGGACCTTCTCTACCCTTTTAAGCCTGTCCTGACTTGGCAGACCTGCCCCCTCACTCCAGCCTTGCTGGTGAYCCCACTGGCAGGGTGGGTTTGGAGTGCTTGACCCACGCAAGGTTCTGCTCTGAACTGCCTGGCTCTGCTGCCCGTTCTCCCTCCATGCTGACACCCATCAGGTGACAGCCCTAACAGCCTGGCWGTCCCCAGGGTCACACAGCCCTCCCCAGGGAGCTGAGCCCTGAGCCACAAGCAGGCTGGTACCTTCCTCTGGCAGAACGTGGAGCAGTAGTTGACTTTGTGGCACCCCGTGCACTCGTTGGTGGCCTCCCGTCCGCAGTTGACGCAGGATTGCTGTGGGCAGGGATGGAGAGGGACATGTCACACACATACACACACAAACCTGGGGTGTCACTGAGGTGCAGCTCAGCTGCTGTGACCAGCTGGAATGCCACAGTGCTGGGAAAGCTCCTGTTCCCCAGGCCTCTGCACACACCTTCAGAGACACGCTCTCCTTGCTCTTTTAGCAGTGATCACTTTGGAAAATGAAATGCACCTCTGTTTTTCTTTCTGTTGGACAGGAAGGCCTCCAAAAGCTGTGTGTGGACACTGAGTGGTCATGGAAATCCATCCCCACCACCCCAGGGAAACGTCCCCCCAGATATCCATCAGTCAGGTAACTACAGGAGTCAGGTGTATTCCACCCAGACACCTCAGGCTGTGCACAGGCTGCTGACACACAAGCTCTGAGTTTATCCCAAATTTAAAGGTTTGAGGGCAGATTTTATTACTGGCTTTGTTTGATTTATAATCCTCTGTATGTCTAAGAGAAGGTCTGAGGAAGGGCAACAGAATAAGAATACAGATGGGATCCTTCAGGTATTTTCSCCTAGTTTTAGAGAGCAAAAAGGGGTCTGCTCCCATGGGATATGTTCCTTGTTCCTTTGACTACATAAGAGGGAAACAGGAGGCAAATTAAGGCTCTAACAAGAGCAAGGATTTAAATCCAGAAGCAAGGTGAGATAGGATACACAGGTGTAAAATCACACCTACTGTTTAAGGGATGTTTTTGTGTCTATCGCTTTCATCTTATCTTGGTGACACCAATTAACATAACCTGTATATTTAGGTGGAAACATCATTGAACTGCCACCAAAATAAGCACTTCACAGAGCACTGCACTTCCAGCTCATTAAACTCCTGACAAATCATTAGCACATCAGCAGCAGTGACAGGAAGCGTGAAAGCATCGTGGGCTCTTCAGTTCCTCCAGGCTCCTTCTGTCTTTGAGCACAACCACCCCAAAAAATCAGTGCTCTGATTAACACCCCCTCTCACACCTTTCCATGTACCTGCAGTGTACAGCTGGTGAGACTGAACTGTGTTTGTGCTCCTGATGTGCAGCTGGGGATTTGGGACACCAAAAATGGCTTAAAGCTTCAATCTGGGACTTGCAAAGSCTGCCCTGAGGGGAGGCTTGACTGGGGCTGTTTGTAACCTGTGCAGTGACTGGAAATGGTGGGAAGTACACAGGGCATGGTTGTACCTGGAGATGTGAGAGAGAACTGAGCAACACAGCTCTAAGGGCTTCAGTCATGGGTCCAGAACTAACTTCCATTCCAAAASCCAGGGGAAATTGAGGAGTTATGAAAACCAGCTCACAGGACAGAAAGGAAGCAAGGTCTGTTCCTGTCACAGCTCTGTGACAGCCACCCACCAGAGCTGCACCACTCAGAGGTGAGGGAGACTGATGAACCTGGCCAAGTGACAGTGAAGGAGCAGAGAAAACTGGAATGCTTGGGAAAGGGGAGAGTGCTTGGAGCACTGGCCCTGCCAGGAAGGTCTCAGATCCCTTGCCAGAAGGCCAGACACAGAGCACAGGATTCCACAGCARTGRCAAAACCTGTGTGWCTTTACATGCAATGAGACAAAGACCAAAAGGCTTTTCACAACATGAGACATCCCCAGCCTACCTTGATGATGATTTCTGTCTTCCCATCCACATCCTCTGTCTGTTGGAATAACTGGCTCTGGTATTGCTGCAAGGAAAACACACCAGATGAGTGTGAGGGGTTGGAAAGGGCCCTGGGACAGAGGGTCCCCATGCTGAGCTGTGTCTGCCCAGCCCCACACTGCAGCTGCAAGAGGACAAGGTGGCCCCTCACTCCTCCCTTCTAGGAGAGGGACACTGTCACCCGATGTGGAGACAGGGAGAAAAGAGCCTGAGGTGACAAACCGCCAGTTCAGTGCAGCATTTCCTCCAAGCCCAGCTCCCCACTCCATCCAGCCACACACCTGTCCTTCAAATGGGGGGTTTAACACACATGGGAACTGGGAAATTAGCACAGGAAACACAARGAAAATGCCAAGGTAACAGGGCCAAACTTTGGGTCAAGTCCAGTGATCCTAATCCACTAAGAGGCAAAGGAGTCTGGAGGGGAGGTACAGCCCAACAGGAAGGATTAGGGGGGAAAAAAGCCCAAACAAAATTAACACCCCTTAGACTTTAGGAGCAGCACTAACCAYAATCACTACTCTGCCTTGCAACAGAAGAGTGAGAGGGCTGTAGRACAAGTTGTGACTCCACCACTCCTCTGGAGGTGATGTTCCCAGCCCACTTTGGCTGCCTGGCASAATCACTTCAAACCAGCTCAAGCCCAACCAGGTGCTGCTGTACCCAATGCAGCAGCAACAAGCTCAGCAATGGGGGCAGGAGTCCCAAACCARTGACATCCAAACCCAATCCCAAATTAATTATGTGCTAACCCTGGTTTAAATGTATTTGGAACAGTTTAAAAGTCTGAAAAAMAGCTGAACCCCTTCCTCCAGGCCAAGCAGGTTCATCCAGGAGTTGACTCGACACATAAGGAGATTAAAGGCTTAATTCACAAGTGTGTGACCTGGGAGCACAGTATTTATTTTCCTGTGAAAMCACATCCTTCAAAACCTTGATATTACCCTGACAGAAATGTAGTTAAAGAACTGCAGGCAGATGGAGGTGGAGGCAGGGAAGCCTCTTGCTGTGGCCTGCCAGGGGGTGTGATTTGGTTGGGCTTTATTTGACAAGGCAATTCCAGACAKGCACAAACCATGGAGAAGGAAAAGGTGTGATAAGAGAGAGGAACAAGCCAGACACATTCAGATCTCTCACAGAAACAGCTCCACAAACCCAGAACCTCCAACTCCCAAGAGTACCACTGCTAGTTTGGAGTACATAAGCCACTGTT
Organism: Alauda arvensis; assembly: GCA_902810485.1. NCBI lineage: Eukaryota > Metazoa > Chordata > Aves > Passeriformes > Alaudidae > Alauda > Alauda arvensis. The sequence goes on from CADDXX010000676.1 coordinate 47,957, forward strand.
TGCTGACCAGGGATACATTTCTTAACCATCCAGCCCTTTTTAGATTAATTTCATACTCTCCAACCCTGAACTGATTTAAGCTTTCTAAAAAAGCCTTCAGATGCCCCAGGTGTTTGCTGATTTAATCTTCCACCTTGTTTTCAAATGAGCAGGGTTCTGGAAGCATCCCTGCTTTACAGAGGRCTATTCCAATTAGAACATTTGTGGGAGTTCAACACTGATTCTCTTCAACCTTTACAGAAAATCCATTTAACACATTTCCTGAATCTCTTTATTATCCCCCAGCAATTCTGGTACAGAATTTGGTGAGTATGTGTAATATCCCCATCCTAAAGTTTATCTGATATAAACAATGGATTAATGCACACTCAGAAAAATTACATTGCCCAAGCACACCAACATGTCAGTCCTGCTTTTAATCTCCTCATTTTGGGCCTGAGCTGAAAATGTCAAATATCTACTGCAAGAGACACTGAGCCTAAATTCCTAAATGTCCTTCCCTTAATAAAAAAATCAGTAAAACCAACATGGAGATATTAACCAAGAGATCAGATGCTCAGCCACGACCTAATTACTAATGATACTCCAGAACTGTTTCTTAGCAGCCACATGGAATTCCACCAGAGCAGCTGTATTTAACTAATCCTACACAAAATGCTGCAATTCAGAAAAACCTTATAAATGTCTCCMTATTTCCATTCTTTGCAGTACCATGATGCATTTTGGGAGTTCACATAAACATGCAGCTGGAGGGCTCATGGTTTGCTTTTCTTTTGGGATGATTCCCCAGGACTTCTAAGTAACACAAATGTAACCTTCCTCAGAGGATCCTAACACTTTGCAAACTTGCCCATGAGCTCTCTGGAAAAGGAAGTGTTATTTTCATCTGAGGCACAGTGAGGCCAAGGACTTACCCAGGGGCATCAAAGTGATTTGTGAGAAAGATGGAAACTAAATKTGAAGGAGATCCTCAGTCTTGAAATTTGCCCAGCAAACCATGACCCTTGAACAAATTTACAGAAATTAAGAAGTGCAAAGAGAGCAACTGAGTGCATGTCAGAACTGCCAAAACACTCAATTATGTGCTAAAAACCCTCCCTGCTGGTGAAGCCTTTAGCTCCAGCAGCTGGAACAGTTCCTTCACAAGGGGTAAGGATGTCCCCAGCCCTGACACAGGGCTGAGAGTGTACAAGCAGGGAGGCAGAGTGCAAACCCCTCGTGTCAGACACTTCAGGGCAGTGGGAGTCCCACAAGCACCAGCACAGCCCAGCACAGAGCACAGCTCCTGCTGTKTAAAGCTCAGGCTTTAAACAGGCTTTAACCTAACTGCTGCTCTCTGGGAGCAGCACAGCTCATKGGTGATATTCAATTACTTCAAAGCTCATTAAATAATCAATATAATACCAACACACACTATAGTGAGTGATGTGTAACATACAACAAGGCTCCTAAGTTTGTGTATCCAGCTGGGAACCATCCTGTTTCTATCAGATCTCTACAATCCKGCTCTGTACTAAGTCACTCTTCCAGGAAGAGCTGACTGCAGCTCTGTTATCATCTCATCTGTGGCCCAGCCTCACTCTGCAGCTCAGATACCACCAGGAAAGGCTCCTCCTGTTTGCTCACCCTTGGAAGTTCTGTCAATGGAACAAAAGTGGTGATTAAGCACTAATTTCCTTTATTAAACTGCTTCAGAAAAAATCCCCTGCCTGAAGGGCAGGAAGACCCTTCAATCTGCCTCTCACACACCTTAACTGCCCAAAGAGCCATGGGACCACACATGTACTCAGACTCATGTTACAAACCACTGGGAAAATTGGAAAGGCCCTCTGACCAACACAAAAGCAGAGAGCCAATTCTTTGACCTTGAGTGCAATTGCTTCTCTGAATCCACAGAGTTTTGTCCAAATATGGAATTCACCAGCAGGATTTAATTCAGAGATAGCTACTTGTGATACTGCAGCCACCACRGCTTAGAATTGTCTGGATGATAAAAAATACCACCATGAGCATGTGGTTTCACTAAAAGTGAGGGGGTCCTCATTACACACTGAGAATGGTGAGACACCAGGGGTGTAACTGGGGATGCAGAACTTCCTGGGAAAGGGGTTTTCTCTGGAAACAATCATGTGCTCATCCTTCCCATGTCAAGTCAGCTTTCATCCATACACAGGAGGGATTTTAACTCCCATTCCCAGGACAAGAAGTAATGAGAAGAACATCAAAGACAGCTTCTGTTTCTTTCTCCGTTTCTCTTTTCTCCTCTGTGCTCTCTTTTCTATTCACCTTCAGTGGGATGCTTATTCTTCTTTATATTCAGGTATAATATTGTCACATTTGCACTTTATTTTTGTTTGAGAAATCTGTCAAAAAGAATACTCCCCGACTCCACTTTTACACTGGGACAGAACACTTCCCCATAAACTCTGGGGCAAGCTGTTCCACATATCCCATTGAAAGGGATACAGCCTGGCTCACCTGACAGCAGCCTCTGCACTGCTGAACACTCCCCAGCTTTCTCAGACCAGGACTCAGTGCCCACATCCCACACCTTTATGGACAGCTGATGGGAGAGCTCAGGATCATCACACCAGTCTGTACAACCAGCCTGCTGCCCTCAGCTCCTGGAATCCCTGAGCACTTTAWTCCTTTCCCCACAATACAAATAACTTGGGAATACTTCTCTTGCTAACATTGCTTCCAAGGCTTGGAGAAACAATTTCCAGTATCACTGCTCCAGCCAGGAACCACTCAGTCCCAAAGGTGCCCGTGGCTGAGCCCCCTCAGCCCCTGTGGCACGGTTACCTCTTTCCTCTCCACATCAGCCTGGATCTTGGCCTGTGTGATGGCAGCCTCACGGAAGGAGGAGCTGGCCTGCTTGGCCTGCTCAATCAGAGTCTTCAGCTGCTGTGCAGTGCTGAGCAGGGAGTTGACCATCTCCTCCAGGTAGAGCCAGCTGCGCTGCTCCGTCACCTCCAGCCCGTTCACCACTGACGGTGACATGGCCTTGGTGGGCGTTGGTGGGGGCACAGCCAGGGCAGGCAGAGAGGTCAGCACTGGGCACAAAGAACAAAAGAGAGTAAAGAGACACTTAGGGTGTTTCATTTCCATAAAGGCAGGGGGGAGGGTTTGGGGTTTTTTTTCTGTGCTGTTCGGTTTCTTTTTTAAAAGATGGTTTGCAAAATTTCCAGTCCAGGAAAGTTTTTGTTAAACAGATGATTCCTTCTGCAACATCAAGTGCAGCTCTGTGCAGAACAARCCCATGGGCACTCTCACACCCACAGGACAAGAATGCCTCCTCTTGACCTGGATAACTCTGGTAAAAGTTTAACACCTCCCAGAAGCACCATGATGCAGTGAAAGCAGCATTCCCAGGAACTCCTCCACCACTGCCAACAACRTTTCCCTCAGCCATGGCTGGGCAGGGTTAGAGTAAACCACTCAGTGACCCAATACTTGGCAGAAACATCCTGATGTTCCTACCCACATGTCAATTCTCAGGTTGCAAACCACAAAACTCAGGTACTGATCCACATCACACACTCTGTGCTTCCTCAGTTCTGACCTTTACAYAACCCTGGCCAGACCCTGGACTTAAACCCCAGACAGTCACCATTACCTCCAAGTGAGTGTATTCCAAACATGGGCTTGCCAAAACCATGGGTTGGGAAGCCCTTTAGTAACCCAGCAGTTACTGTGTCACTGAACCAGCTGCTTTTCACATTGGGAGATCAGGGTATGATTAAATTTAATCCAGACCCAGGAACTCCACCATTCACAGCTCAGCTTAGGCAACATTCCAGGAAGAAATGTTATCTGGYTTTACTTTTCCCAAATAACAATAAACCCTAACAATAAATACTCACCATCTGCCAAAAAAATTCAGTCCATTCACATCTACCAACACTGACCTCAGCACTCCTTACTGAATTCTTTACAAGTAAAAAGAAGGTACAACCAGCTTCAGGGTTGTGCAGACTTCTTACCTCAAAATACCCTTAATTAAAGCAGTAATTCTAATGAATTTGCACATGAGTGGTGTGGAACTATTTGCACTTAGATATGAGTATGTGATAAACTGGTCTTTTTTATCAGTGTCTGTTTGCACAGGAGCCTTTCCCACTCTCCATTTCCAGCACAATATTTATCCTTGCATGACATTTGATAAGGTATCAAACAGGAATGACTTCTGATTCCTCATTTTGGCTCAACTACATCAGGCAAGAGAAAGTATTCACTGGTGAAAACACAATCAATGTTTAATCAGTAACATCAAGATCTGACTAAGTCTTGAACACAAGAAGAACTGACTCTGGAGACAAGGAACAACCTGTGCTGCTCCAAATAAATAAATAAATAAAGGTCATACAGAGAGAATTGAAAACTGACACCAAACCTGCCCAAAAGTACCCCCAGCATGCACCAGTGGAGTCACAAAGCCATGTGAGGATGTCTAGAAGAGATTCTATGACATGATTTTAACAGGGTTTGTTCTCAGATCGAACACTRAATAAATGTTCAGCCACAATACTCAAAGAGAACAAAAGTCTGGAAGCAAGAACTTTAGGAAAGGCAGGGAATGCAAGATGACTCATGGTGCAGAATCACAGCAGCTGCCTCTGGCAGAATCAACAAATCAAAGTTCTCAATAAAGAGTGAAAAACCTCCCACAGAGGGGAAGCCTGCTTGTCCAAATCTTAGCATCTGTAAAACTCACAAGCAAAATACAGCAAAGTTTCATTTTCTGCCCTAATCTTTACCTTTGCTGAGAAAGATGGGAGGAAACTGAAGCCCAGGGAGAGCAAACTTACCRATTTTGGGATGAGATGTTGGCAGTGCAGCCTCAGGGAAAGGTGAGATCTGGCAGTTGTCCTGGTAACTGGGATAGTGAGGCTCTGGATGAGACACCCGGCACGGCTGCTGGACRTTGGTGTCCTGAACTGCAGGAGAACAAGGGCCTTGTGTCACTGACACACCTGGCARGTGTCTCTTATGCTGCATTCACCTCCATTTTTTAATGTTTTATACAAGTCCCTACACTCTGTGGTAATTCCCAAGGGTTGGAATGTGAAACAGCAGCAAGCAAGGAATCCTGGTCCTGACTCCACCATGCTCTGCTTTCACCTTTAGAACCACAGGTTCCTTGGTTCTGTCCCACAGAAATTGAAATATCCATGATCATCACAGGGCTCCAAACTCTGGTTYTCAGAGCAGGATCATTTCCCCAGGAGAGCTCACAACCCAAAGCATGATTCAGATTGAGAGAACTGAAACATATGTTTTGTATTTGTATTTTGTTTGATTTATTCTGGCATTTTTCACTCAGTTTCAATCCTCACCTAGTTTGGGGTTTTTTTTTTGGTAGTATTTTAGGTTAAGTGGGGAGTAAAAAAAAATAATTACAGATATGAACTTAAATGCCAGGAACTCAGCAGAGATGAACATCAGCAGCTGCCACACTTGGGCAAAGCTTCTCCTTTGGTGCAACTGCTAAGATTTCAAACTGCTGAAATGATTTCACAGGAAGGACARTGCCTTAYGCAGTGCCTCCCTTGAGAAATAAAYCCTTTGTGCTGCATTCAAAATGTTCCTTCCTACAGCAGTGGCAATCCCAACCTGTTTTCCACCTCCCTCTGGCTGTGTAGGAGACACCTGAGCTCTTACCAGTGGCTCCAGTGAACACATCCCCCTGTGCTGGGCTCTCTGAGATGATGGCCGTGGCCTCCACGGTGGAGGCGCGGTCGAAGGTCAGTGCCCCGGAGGTGGTGATCTGTCCCGAGGGAGTCACTGTGACTGCAAACATGGAAGCACTGTCACCATTCACACTCAGCACACAGGACATGCCTGCCCAGCTGTTCTAGCCCTGTGCTGCACCAGCCAAGCTCAGGGGACTCACACAGCCTGGATCACAGCTGTGAGCAGTGCAGTTGGAAATGGGAATAAAAGCCCCAGTGGGCTCCTGAAGGCTCTGCTGTCCTGCCAAGGCTCTGGGGGCAKGAGGCCAAAATGTTAATTTACAACCTAATGCCTCCCAAATCACCACCTTTTATTTTATGAACCATAAACACCTCCCATAAGATTCACACCCCATCAATTTCTGGCTGCTTTATGACAAAATTTAACAAGAGTAATTGTTGCTACTTAAATCAACATAACAACCTGTGGGACAGAGCTAATTCTAYGACAGCTGGACAATTTTAGCTGTTTATCTACACAACATGACAGAATGTACTTGGCCAATGCAAGGAACAAGGCACAAAATCCTTCTGGATAATTATACCTGAGTGGCTTCAGAATGTTTAAAACCTATTTTAAAGATAATTAGTTAACTGRTGCTATTAATTGGTGGTGGGCTGATTCTGTGGCACACAATAATTGCATTTTAAAATACTGTAGCTACAAATTGCTGGCTGGTGAAGTCTGTGGCCACCAAAACAWGAAGTTCTCTCTTCCAGTGCCAGCATGAGAGAACAAGCAGCCTCACAGCATCTCACATAACCAATACAGATTAAACCTATCTGGGGACTAAAAAAACCAAAGCCATAAAACAACTTTGCAGAATCCTTGTGTGTTTCTCCTCCTGCTGTTGCTGATGATCTTACTTTTTTACTTAAGCTGCTGATGCTTACTTTTTTTTTGTTCTGTTTTTAGATTTCTGTTGCTTCCTCCTTGACTCACTTTGTACTGTTACTGTGCAAATGATGCCAGTGTGCCGAGGACACATGGATGTGACTGGGGATGTGTGAGCTGGATCAGCCTGCAAATTAATTCCTGTTCTCACACAGATGATTTGCCAATCAAACCAGTARCTAACAAAGCTGGATGTTGGAGAGGGATGTGCAGATCAAAGCACCACCTTCTGCCTCCCTCATTAACGRCTTTCAGGCTGGGGTTTCATCCCAGCTGCTTCCAGACTTCTTTTTCTATGTATTGCAAGGAATAGCACAAATTTTCTAAGGGATACAAGGAAGCTCAGGGGATGGAATGGGGATTTCTGGCAGAGCAGAGAAACCTCCCCCAAAACCTAATTCCAACAGGARATTTCTCAGTTGTTATTTGTGAAAAATCTACCTGAAATCCACTATGGATCCAGGCCAGGAACCCCCACTGAGAGGTGGTACAGGGGGCAATAAAATCATAGAGGATAACCATAGAATCCTGAAATGCTTGGGCATGGAAGGGACCTTAAGGTCATCTCCTTCCATGGGCAGGAGCACCTTCCACTAAACCAGGTTGCTCCAAGCCCCATCCAATCTGGCCTTGAACACTTCCAGGCACAGAACATAATCCAAACCTCTCTCAGCACAAAAAACCAAAAAGCACTGTTCATGGCACAAAGATGTCATGATGCTTAAACCTGAGCTTCCTGGAGGTCTACAGCTGCACTTTTTCCTATTCAACTTTTGTCCAGATGTGGCTGTGTTACTTTCTGTAAAACAGGAAGTGACACTGAGCCAATAAAACCATCCARTGAAAAGAATGTGACCAAAAAAGRGACATTTTYCTCAGCTGGACAATTCCAATGGGCCACTAACAAACATAGAACACCCAGCAGGGCAAACCTCCAAAGAAAGGAAGCAATTTTTTTACCAGGAGAAAAGAACCTACATGTAGTTGCAGCAGTGGCTGGAAGCAGAGTGATGTTTTTGGAGCAATTCTTCTTCACTGGAGTTGCAGGGATTTCATTTTCTTTTTTCCGCCTTTTATATGGCACAAAGAGTCGGATTGGGCCACTCTGGGYAGAGAAACACCAGGAAGAAAATGAAAAGAAAAAAGGAAAGGGCATCAGCTGAGGCACCTCCTTGGAGAATTTGGGTTTGCTCTCATCTTTCCAATAAGAGCAGCATGGATCCCCATGGATGATGTGTGGTTTGCAACAACAGACCACAGCACTTAAAAGTTTTCCAAACAAAATAAACTTGGAAAAAAATTTAAGAAGTTTAACTCAGCTCCCTCCAGCTGAACAGGCACAAAACCTCTTCCCATTATCATGTAAGGAGTAGAACTGGACAGATAATCAGCTGCTGGCCAAGGTGGTGGAAGAAAAGAGAAAAAGAGGGAGGAGAAGAGAGGAAGAAGTTCCAGGCTAGAAAACAAGCACATCAGTCAGTTCATAGCAGAAAAAGGCAAAGCACCAGGTCAAGCTAGAGTCTTCTGCTTCAGGACTTAAACCTCATTTTTAAAACAAACTAGTGAAAAATCAAACCCCAAATCAACTAACCAAAAACCCCAAGCAGTTTTAAAATGAAAATATTGATCCAGTRTAAGATGATGATGTTACTTCTTTACAAAAATATTTTTCCAACTCAAAACATGGTGAAATTTKAGTCAAAAATCATGACATTGATATCTCCAAAAGGCATTTTGCATAGATATATTAATTAGAAAAGGAAGAAAAAAAATAAGAAAAAAAAATAAGTATGATCTAGCTTTACTGAGGCTGTTCTGCAATAATGCCAGCAGTTCCTTATCTCCTTTCTCCATGGGACAGGGACAAATCACTTGTCCCTGAACACTCATGTGTTAGGGCACTCAACTCCCAGGACACTCATGACCTGCTCACCCAAGGGCTGTGGCAGCTTGACCAGTTAATTTGTCCAACAAAACAAATTAATTCCCAAAGGAATGGATGTAAAGCCTCCCACTCACCAGTGTCATGTCATCACAGCAAGCAGCACAAGTACACGAGGCAGCATGGGGATTCAAAATCCCATCCTGGAATCAGAAGTGACCAGTTCAGCAGGAGAGTCACCAMAATCACCCAGAGCACACACCTTTAATCCTGCTAAAAAACCTGGATGCCTCCCAGAGTGGTACCCAYTCCCTCCTGGATGCTGTACAGTAACAGAGAGGCCAGTTCCCCACACCAGAGCAATGGGGTGAGAGGGTCAGAGGGGAGAAAAGGAAAACCAAAYCTTTTCCACACCCAAAGGCCAGGGTATATGAATTTGAGAATTGATTTCTGCCCAAACAGAAATCAACTGTCAGCCTAGTGGCAATGCCAAGTTCTCCAGGAGACTCAGATAAAGGACCCAAACAATGAATGGTGAAAGTGAAGAACGTGTGGGAGGCATTGAAGGAGTTCAGGTTGCTGAATTACAGCATCATGGATGAGACCTCCTGTGGCACAGCTCAAGGCTGCKCTTCACCCTGCAGAAACTCTTCCCACTCTCAGACTCCCAGTGTGCTATTTGAGACACATCAAAACCAATTCCCCTACATCACTGACTATCAACCAAACCAAATGCTGCCCCTGGGGCCATCAGCACCAGGCTGCAGCTGCCCTTTCCTGCAGGAAGGAGGGAGCAATGGAACCTTACGTGGATAAGGCACTGCAGGGGCCTCCCAGCATAGCGGATGCTCCTCTTCCAGTCCTTGCTGCTGGCTCGCCCTGCCATGGCTTCAAACTCCGTGGGGCTGTACCAGTTGTCACCCTGCTTAATGCACCTGCCACGGCCTCCTGGGGTAAAGCACCAAAACACACTCTCAGCCCAGGTAAAGGATCATTTTGCCACTTCTCTAAAGAAGAAAGTATGGAAATTGCTGGACAATATAGCAGTTAAACTGTAAGAACCACTGAATACGCCCGTTGGCTGCTTCCCATTGCTCTGGGCAAGCTACATCCTTTTATTATCGTGGCTGTGACAATGACTGGGCATGGTCAAAGCTCCAACTCTGGGTCTCAAAAGACTATTAAAATTGCTCCTCCACAAGGAAGAAAAGTCTTTATTGGATAAACACCACAWATGTAAGTCTTTCCTCAGTTTGCACTTGAATTTCAGATCTTTTTTGTGTTGAAGAAAACTTTGTGTCCACAAAGCAAGCACTGCACTGGGCAGCCAGGCTGGCTGGCAATTTCTGCTGCTGCTTCCCCAGCTTCCCCACAGGGATAAAAGACAAGAGGAGAAGCCCAGGAGCTCCGTGAAGAGACAAACTCTCTATTTGCATTCCAGCAGGGATTCTTCAGAGCTTTRCAAAAATACAAGTCTACTCATGAGATAAAAAAATCATTAAGAGGAGACAGCCCATTACTGAGGAGACTCACAGCACGGCAGCCTGGATATTTGCACATTTAAGAAAAAGTTTAAAAGCCTCTAAAAAAAAAAGGCAAAACAAAAGGGAACAATAAMATCAAAAGGCACTGGGCTGGCTTGGAAACTCTCCTGGCTGTTTTTCTCTCACAATCAGCCCTTAAGAGCAGCCTCAGCCCGGGTGGCAGTTACCTGAGCCCAGCCTGTTCTTGTAGAGAATGCCACTGATGTTGCGGCACCGCACCGGCAGCTCRTTCTCGTACACAGATGGGTCCCAGTTGTACTTGGTTCCACTCTTCCCCTGCACAGCAGTCAGAGGGGTAGGAGGAGACTGTGGTCCTTGGAGAGAGGAGAAAAGAAAGGTGGCAGCAGCCAAAAGGCAGAGGGGTGTTTCATCCCGTGCTGGGCTGGGTGATACGCTAAGGGGTTGACTGGAGCAGCTGGAACCCTCCCCACAATGGAGCAGCACAAAGAACTCAGCCTGAATGAACTGAGAAGGGCTGGGAATTAAGCCCAGCTTAATTAAAAAGAGCACCTGAGGAAACGGGCTCTAACAAGGAATCAAGAGATTGTGACCTGATCCTTACACCACCTGTGAGCCGTGGTGTAAGGAGCTGGCTGGAGATTCCCGGAGCCCATCCTGTGGGGAGTTTTGGAGCACTGAAGCTTTGCTGTGCCATCTCGTGGGCAGCGAGGAAACTGCCAGGCAGCCCTGAGCAAAACCTCAGCGACASAGACACCAAAGCATCAGCCAATGCCTGAATGGGCATGAAAATATGTTCCAGGACTCTTGGAAAGAACACGTGCAGAACTGGGAGACTGGGATTTTTATTAACCACATTACAATGATCCGTGTGCCCTTGGGGGAGAGATGGGTGTAAAGAGACCAGTACCAGGGCAAGATTTTTCAAACAGCTTCTTTGCCAGGGTTAGGGCAAAGAATGAGGAAATTAAACACATTTCTGGCAGAAAAAAATTTAAAAAAAAAAGCATTCTTTCATTCCCAAGAAATACAAAAAAGACTGTGTGAGGACTTGATATCTTAAAGGTCTTTTCCGACCTGAACAACTTTATGGTTTTAAGAGAGGGCAAACCATCCTTATAAAATCAGGCACGTATTTTTAGATTCCAAAGAGGCAAGTAGAATGGAGAATGAGCTGTCCTTCTGGGAGAGGGACCCACCACAAGCAGACTGTCTAATACCTGGTGTGAGAGGTGCTGAAGGCCCCTTGATCCCWGTGGTTTCAACAATGCTGCCATCTGTGTGCACCACTATCAGAGTGGCTTTTTCAGGGTTCAAGCTGTCCCCAATTTGGAGGGCTGTTCTCCCAGACTACAGAAGAAAGAAAGAGTTTAAATTGATTAAAATACTTCAACACAAAGAGATTTCAGTAACACACAAGTATCCCAAAACTCCAATCAGTATGGCATTTATTAGGTTATTTTTTGAGGTTTCAGACAAGCAAAGTCAAAGATTTCATGTTCCAGGCCACCACTTCTGTTWCAGAATGAGTATGTGGGGGTGGAAAGGYAAAAAAGATGGGAATAAAACCCCTGTATGTTCCCCAGCTAATCAGTTTGTAGCTTAAAGCTTGGATATTACAGTGAAAACAAGCCTTTGACCTTACTACAGCTCTTCATTTACACTGAGAAACTTTGTCAAATGCCCTCAAATGAARGGACACACTTACCAACACATGTCCTGAAATTGAAGCTGCATTGGCCACCGATGTGGTGAAAACATTGTCTGCTGAGGCCCCCACGTTGGCCACTGTCACTGTGGTAACTTCTGGAATGTAAAACAGGGTTAATTGAATGTTCTGCTGCATGCAGAGAGCCTGATGAACAGCTGAACAAAAATTAAAATTAATTCCTTCTTCCTTCCTATTTGAAATTAATTTTATTTTTCATGGCACTTATTAAGTTATGACCACAATCATTCTGATTTCTATTAAACTTTGGGTTCAACAGGCTTTAACCTCCTTGAAACCWGGGCAGTTGCTATCAGCATGTGATGAACTAAGGGAAAAATAAGTATTGCACCTGTACTGGGAATACTCCGAGCTGTGGTGCTTTTATTTAAATAGGGGTGACTGGCAAACATCGGGGTAAGTTGAACAATTCTGTCTCTGTCCTGTATTAACTCCCATGGTGCCATGACTYGTGCACTTCGTCCAGTTAAGAACCACCCAAACACACAGCCATGCGTTTSTGTGGTGTGCAGCGCTTGGCCTGGCTGGAATCTGCGTTTCCACGTGGGGTGAGGGTAGAGAACAACAGGGGCTAGGGCGGAGACACCCAGCTCGGTGACTCGCCCGGTCGCAGGGACACGGGGCCGTGGCTCAGGTGCGCGGGGCGGCTCCCGCTCTTTACTGCGTGTGAAGGGGCGGAGTGTGGGATTCGCTGAGGGGGTGGGAGCGCTCCCTGAGGGAGCTCGCTGTGCCAGCCCCAGCCCCGGGGGCTGTGAGCCGGGCCGGGGGGAGCCCGGGGCGGGCTGAGGGAGCGCTGCCCGCCCTGACCTGCGAAGGCAGCGGCGGCGGCGGCCTCGTCGGCGCTTGGCATTGGAGGCGCTCCCATCTGGATGTGCTGGGCGTCTGCCGCCATCACCGTTACCGCCTCCTCCTCCTCCTCGGGCTCCGCCTCCCCCTCCGCTGCCTGCGGCGGCTCCTGCTGCTGCCCGGGTCCCGCGGGCAAGCCGAGCTGTCGGGCGGCCGAGTCGCCGTCGCTGTGCTCCATGCGCGGGACCGGGGGTGGCCGAGCCCGCCCCGCCTCCCCCCCCGGGCGCGCCTSAGGGGGGTCCTGCGGGCGGGAGGGGGGGGCCGGCCGGCCGAGCGCCGCCGAGCCTGCCCGAGCGCTGACGAGCGTGTTCGGGGCCTTCCGATCGACTTCCGATGAGGCCCGAAGCGGCCGGAGCCGCTCGGGCCCCGTGCGAAGGCGGCCGGCGCGCGCGCTCCCTGCCGGCTGGCCAATGGGGCGCGGCCGAGCCCGCGCGGCGCGGCCCGAAGCGGTACCTGACGGATCGGGTGAGACCCGAGCCCGTCCGAACGCGGCCGAGTCCCCGAGCGGTGCGGCCCGGCGAGGCGAACAGTCCCGAGCGCGCTCGAGCCGTTTCCGATCTCTGCCGAAGGCGGTAGCGAGGAACGCCGATGTGTGCCGAGTCCTCTCCGATCGTACCCGAGCTCCGCTCGCCGGCCCGAACGGAGACGCCCGAACGGACAGCGCCCGAATYCGCCCGAAAGCGACCGAACCGGGCCGAACGCTCCGATCGCGCCCGAAGGCGGGTGGGCGGGGCCACCGGCCGCGCGCGAGCTGCCGGGACGGCGGAGGAGCGGCGGGCGGGGCGTCAAGATGGCGGTGCCGAGCCGAGGTGAGCGCTGTCGCGATAGCGGCACGACAGCCACAAGACAGCCCTTTCCGGGGCACCGCGGGGCTGAGTCCCACCGTGCTAGAGGTGACCTCTCACGGGGGGACACGACCAGAGCGAGGCCGGGCCGAGGTCGAGCCCAGCTCCGTTGGCATATCGCGACATATCGCGACAGCCCCGACACGCTGAGGGAAATCCCGGTGGCGCCGTGAGCAGGGGCTTGGCGCGTGTGAGGGCTGAGGGGCTCCTTGAGCCCGGGAAAGGCGCTGTTCAGGAATGAGGCCGAGAGAGGCCTCSTGAAAATTCAGATTTTGCTTCAATTTAGGAACTGCTGGGATTAAAAGAAGAAAAAAAATCATCCTTAGTGTGGTAAAAATACTCAATTTCCAAGTCTTTCACAGAGATCAGAGTTTTCTCCCAAAACTGTAAATTTCTGCCTCGCAGAAATAAAGCGGCTTAGAAAATTTTTGCCTAACTCGTAAAAAAAAACCACCCCTAATCCAAGTCTGTGCAATGAGGTGCACGAATGTGCATCCTCAGAAGGATCCATCTGGGTGATGTTAACCACAGCTGCTGCCTTCAGTACAGCTTTATGTTAAAAATGGAATCATTTTGATACAAAATGGGCCATGTTGCAGCTCAAATCCCCATTCTCAGTGTCACTCTAAAATCAGCACCAGCCTGAATAGAAGCAATATTTTGCTGGCTAAAGCACTGACATTCTCTGTTCAGGGGGTTTAATAATCGCTGCTGGCTCAGAGTGGGGTTTGTCGCTGTGCAATGTCCCGCTGGCTCTCAGGGAGGCAGCACATCCTCAGGAACAGCAGCTGCCATCCCGCCTGCAACTGCTGCRGGAGGCTCTGCCCTCTCCTAGGAAAGGATTAAAGAAGAGTTCAAATATGAAGTTGGAGAAGTGCCCTGAGGAAGTCACTCGGAGCTGCCTGTGGGAATTCCATGAGGCTGTCAGATAATTCAGTGGTGTAGCTGCAGTTTTGGATATTGAATGAACACGGAATCCTGGAATGGATTGGGTTGGAAGAGACTTCGAAGCTCATTCAGTCCCACCCCCTGCCATGGGCAGGGACACCTTCCACTGTCCCAGGTTGCTCCAAGCCCCATCCAGCCTGACCTTGGGCACTGCCAGGGATGGGGCAGCCACAGCTTCTCTGGGCACCTCAGCACCCTCCCAGGGAAGAATTTTTTGCCAATATCAAAACCATTCCTCCTTGTTCTGTCACTCCTAAGTGACAGGATGAGAGTTGGGAGCCCTCAGTCCCTGCAGAGAGATGAGAGGAGAGGATTAGGTCCAGGAGACATTGCAGATCATGGACACATGAATCACCTAAATCACCTGTTCCCACTGTGTTCCCAAACTGGACACCTTCATTAGCTGCCTGGAGTTAGGGGGAATTAATTTGTGCCTAAATGCATAAAACTCTGAGGTGAAGAGGACATTGACCCTGGGAATCCAGGGATGTGGATGGTGTCATGACAGTGACAAGCTGTCCTTGAGAAGACAAATTACAATGGCCTTCCAAAGGTTTTGCTCTCCCTGGAACAGAAATCCCAACTGTGCAATTCCTCATGTGTCTGAGAAAGGCTGAAAATATTAATGGGCAACTCAAGAGGTGCTTTAGTAGGTCGGTGGCATCATATTGCATGGGAATTTTATGTGGTTTTTGCAAAAAAGAATAAGGAAAAAAGTGAAATGTGTTGGTTGTATCATTGGAAATACTTGGTGTGATTTCTGTGGGCCATCAGAACACACTGAGGCTGGATGTGGAATGACTTTGTGAAGGGAACTGGTTTGGAGGGATGACATTTGGAGGGATGGTATTTAGAGGAACCCAGGAGCTGTGTGTTCTCCACAAACTTTCTCAYCATTTACAAGCAAATGGATCCCATGTTCACCTCCTTCCTGCATAGTTAGAGGGGATGAAGTATCATCTGCTAGGAAAGGACAGGATGAACAAGTTCTGGATAATGCCTGTGCACTCCTTCAGGCTTTGAAAGAGCCTAAAGTTCCTCACTGAAAGTGCCTTTTCCCAGTAGGGATTTTCCCCRAATTATTTGAGGCTTCATCTAGTGAAGAGATTATTTTTGGAACCTGAACTCCACGATCTGGAAAACAAGAAATGTTCCTGGGAGAGGAGAAAAGAGATTCCTCCCAGAATTTATGTACCATTGTTAAAATGTTTCTGGATTTAGACTTATTTTCTTCTCTTTATTTTCTTCTTCTCCATGGCAAGGAAGAACATCAGAGATTGTATCCTTTCTGTACCACTGCTGCCTTCATGTGAGAATCCTCGAGGCTGGATTGGATTGGATTAGATTGGATTGGATTAGATTAGATTGGATTGGATTGGATGCCTCAGGTGGATTCCCATCTTCTGCCCAGTAACTCTGCACAGTGCTGGCTTTGTGCTSCTGAATTTTCCAGCAGTGTCATCCACAGGAAGCACAACTGGGACCACAYTGCTTCCAAGGGAAGATGTTCTATGCAGGTTTAGCTGGGATTTGCCCCTGATGGGCTCCTGCTCCTGCAGAAACCCCTTTAGCCCCTCTGCAGTCATGACTTAACCCATTTTCTTCGGTTAAAAATTGGATTTATGGGCTGGTGGACACACCCCCTGCACCACAGCTCCCAGACAGCTGACACAGCTGACAAGGGGTAGTAAAAGCAGCTCTCAGTAATAACTTCCTCCTCTCTTATGGTAAGTCACCCCACCTTTACTCCTGCCAAGATCCAAGTAACCTCCAAGGAGGAGACACCCTTGGCTCTGGAGATTTCCATGCTTAGAACCTATCTAGTAATTTTTTTGCTCCACCTTCCTTCAACTGGAAAAACCCCCAAACCTGGTTCTGTGTTAATAAAATGAGCTGCTCTGGGAACTGGAATCCATCCACGGTGTGTGGGTGGGTTTTAGAGGATGGGCAGTTCCTGTAAGAGATGCCTGGGATGAAATCCCTGCTTGGAGATATTTGAAAAGGGCTGGGGGTGAGAGGGGAGTGAATTAAGGCTATTTCTGAGGAATTTGCATCTCAAAGCTGGGCTCAGACAGGTATGGAGCACAGTGTTTCCATGCTGTGGGCAGGAACTAGGCCTGGCTGCTGCACCAAACACAGGTTTGATGGAGTTTGCCAGCTCTCTGTCACCTTCCTAACTAGGAAGTGTAGAAGTAGTTTGGGGCTATGTACACATACATCCCCCCACTTCCCCAGGCTCACAAATGCCCCACTACAGACCAAATAAAATTCCTTCAAAAAGGAACTAAAGCCAAGGCTGAAACAGCAAGCTCTTATCCCAGCCCGTGGTGTTTGCAGCCTCAAGTTCCTTCCTGAACCCTSCCCACAGGCCAGGCATAGCTGGACCATTCAGTATGAAGAGGGAGTGCAGTATATTTTGGGGTTACTGGGAAATGGTGATTTKATGGAATAGATTGCTCATTGCTATGAGAAATCCTTAACAACAGTTCTCAGCTGTCATCACTTCCCTTACAGATCCTGCTYTATATAAATGGGATTTACTACATCTTCTACTTCTTGGCAACTCTTGCAATGATTATTTACAAAAGTAAGTTGCAGGTATTGTCCCCAGAGCAGGCTGTGCTGWTGCACAGCTGGATTTTGTCCTGCTGTGTTTTCCTGCTTTATTTACTCTGGTTTATTCTCCAGGTCAAGTTTTCAGTTACCCAGATGATCTTTTGGCTCCTGATCTTGCTGTGCTTTTCCTCATGGCCATTCTGGAAGTGCCTCGATCGTATTTGGGTAGGTGCTGTTATCAGTGCAACTGGAATGGAATCTCTRAACAGGAATCATTTGGAAAGGGAGTCTGTCAGTTGAGCAGATATTTGGAGACCCCTACACCTTTCCTTTCACTCCAACAAGCACCAACACCTTCCTTTCACTGAGTCAGAAGGGTGAGAAGGGCCTCCTGACCTTGTCCAGAGCTTGCTAAAACTTCTTCAAGTCAAATTTTCAAAAAAACCCAAATCACTATTAAAATCTGCTCAATATTCCCAAGACATTTATGCAGGGTGGGGCCCTTGAATCAGTCTGAGTGGTTTTAGGGTTGGATTTATTCCACTGTCTTAAAGCTCTCTGTGTATTTGCTTGGAGCCTGATCCATGAATAAAGAAGTGGGTTTCAACTCTAATGTAGTTCAACATCAAAATCTACTGAGCTGGGCTTGGAAATAAGCTGCAAGGAAGAGAGAAGGACAGCTTCTCCACAGTGACAGTCATCTGGRACAGGAATAGATTAGCAGGGAATAAGACTTGAAAATGAGGATTGGGCTCTAGGAGTGCACCAAGGTCACTGTGTTGAGTGAGGGGCTGGGGGGCTCAGGGAGRGTTTGATGGCTGAAGCTGAGTGCTTGGAACTGTGCAGCTTCAGAAGTGATTCTCTGTGGTAAGAAGAGGTGCCCTGGCTGTGACTATCAACTGATGAACTTACTTAAAATAACTTCAGTTAGTTTTCCTGCTTTGAAATGGATTGTCCATTAGTGTTGRGCTTGTTTGCTGGCAGAGCCTGCATTCAGACTAGTGTTTTGAGCTTTTTTAGGAGTCAGTAAGAGCAAAGAGCAAGAACATTCTGGAGTGACAGCTGGAGCTGTTGTGAGAAGCAATGAGAGCTGTGCTTTGTTTCCTTGCAGGTTTCAAGGGTAACCTGACAGAGGCMGAGGGGCCGCTGGGGCTGAGCCTGGGGCTCACGGTGGGCAGCGTAGTGCTGAGTGTGTACCTGCTGCTGTGGCAGGCCTATGTGCTGTGGGCTGATGTGCTGCTCAATGCCCTGCTGCTCTCAGCCTACGGGCTCGAGTCAGGCCTCAAGGTCACAGCCATTGCTGCCTTTGTCAGCTGAGCCCCTTCCCACAGCCTGCCACACATTCCTGCTCTGAAAGGGTGSGGMTTCGTTTCCACTGCTGGATTCCTTKGTGTAKAAAACCTCTTGTATATAAAAACTMYTTTCTCTGTTTAAATTAGAAGTTTTGGGGACACAGATGTCCTGCCCAGGAGCTGTGTGATGCTGTCCACTACTGGCTTATTTATGGGCCAAGGCAAGGGATGAACAGCAAAACACTTCACACTGGCATTCCCCAGGGATCAGTACTAAATACCCATTCCCAGCACAGGACAGGAGGCTCCCACTGCCATGGTGGGAGTTCTCATGGCACAGCAGCAACCTGCAGCCCAAGTGACACAGAAATGAATCAGGCCAGGGCTCACTCGTGCCTCGCCACGCACACACGTCCGTGTTGGAGGGCACAGCTGCTCTGCTGCTCTCATTTGTGTCTCCAGACCTCAGTGGTAATTTGCCTGACTTTAGTAGGGCACAACCTGATGTATCCCAGTGGGGGAAGAGTGGAACTGGGTTTTGTGCATACCTGGAGAGCCAAGCCACAAGGTTTGGCAGCCAGTTCTTACACACTACGTGAGGGGATGTTTGGTTAAACAGGATGGCTTTCAAATGAACAAAACCATTCACCATTCATTCTCCCTTCTGTCCTGTTTAAAAGTCCTACAGAATGTTGGCAGTTCTATTTCTACTTRGTGTTAAATGTGCTTATTTCTACTATTTTGCAAAAATTACTACATTCAAGCCTGTCATTTTAACTTCTAACTGGTGCAAGTGCAGAGTTTTTTACTGTCTCAAAAACATGTGTTAATGGAAAGCTTCAGGAGTTCCTGGGTTTTTGAAGAAGCCTATTTTCTATTCAGAATTTCCTATTTTTGTATTTATTTATTCATTCAAATAAATAATGGTTTAGATCTAAGGAGTGTTTGAAATGCAGAGCATCTTGTTCAGATCTTGGGCTCCAGCTAAGTCACCCAAAGGAAGATTTGGGCAAGCCTGGATGTGTGTGAAAGCCTCTTCTGATCCTGMTCCTGCTGCTGTGTGTAGCCCCTTCTCCTGCCCTGAGAAGGTCTGAGCTAATTTGCATTCACCAGGGGCTGAAAATTGAGGGGTGCAGGCCTGTGGCACCTCGTTCCACACTGCTTTCTGGTGGGGGTGGAAAGGGAGGAAAGACACAGAAGTTCTGTGGAAGGGCCCAGTTTCACCCCTCAGTCATTCAGTGGCTGGACTTGATCATCACAGRGGGCTTTTCCAACCTCAAGGATTCCAGTACCTAAAGGGGCTTACAAGAAGGCTGGAGTGACAGGACAAGGGGAGTGGTGTCAAGCCAAAAGAGGATTGGTTTGGATATTAGCAATTAGAAATTTGAGGGTGCTGAGGCCCTGGCACAGGTTGCCCAGAGAAGCTGTGGCTGCCCCTGGATCCCTGGAAGTGTCCAAAGCCAGGCTGAATGGGGCTTGCAGCAATGGTCTAGTGGAAGGTGTCCCTGCCCTTGGCAGGGGGATGGAAGGAGATGAGCTTTAAAGTCCCTTCCAACCCCAGCCTTTCTACTCCCAGGCCAGGTAACAGCAAGTTSTGTCCACATTTCACCACCTGACAGTCACAATCAGAGTGTCCACTGGCACAAATCCCCTTGGACAGGTCCTGMTGAGCCTGGGCACAGCCAGCCCTTTGCTGCTCCCACAGAAACATCACAGCAGCAGAACTGGGGCTAAGGAGCACCCAGGAAACTGAACARCCAAATGTTTCTGTGCTTCATCTGCCTGAATGGAGCCCCCACCTGTTTGTCCTCCCAGATTTGCTTGGCAYGATGGAATGTGCCATCACATGCTTGTTCCAAGGAGTGACCAACATACCRAGCTGTCCCTGCCCCATTAACGATCAAAGCACACAAGCAAAACTCTTCCTGGATGGGCAGAAACTTTTCCTGGTGYTTGCACCTGCCTTACACAAAGGTCTGCCCACAGAACAACTGACAGGCTCTAAAGGGAATATTGTAAAGTGGAATTTTTACCTGAATGCAGGTGATACAGCAAATAGGGTCACACAGGTTAATGTTGAGTCACAGGCCCTGTGCTTCACCTTCTTGAGGTGATCACCACAAACAAAATAAACACAAAATATGARTTATGAAACATGGTAAACCCTTTGCTCCTTCCCCATCACCCAGGTGAAAAACAAGGATCAGCAGAGAGTGCCAGTACTTGGTGATAGTGAGGCATGGGGTAAATATGCACTTAGGATAACAAACTTGAATTTCTGGGCTCGTTTCAGAGCAGGACCTGATGGCTGAAACTGCTGAGAGGCCTGGCTGCCTGTCAGTGCCTGCCAGGGTCAGCTGGCACCAACCTGGACTTGCATTCTCACAAGGGCAGGACAGGTCTGCTTTCAGTTTTCCAGTTCCAGATAATATTGTCCATGAACTCTTTTGTGGGGTACTGCTGCTGCTGACAGCCCTGTGCTCCGTGATGAAGGATGAAGCCTGGAAACTTCAGACAACACCTTCATCCCAAGTATTTCCAGGCTTTCAATTGGAATTATCATTGTGTTGGTGTCCTTGATTCTWTGGTGGCATCTCTCAATGCTGAGCTGGTACAAAGACCCAAAGTGAATCAGCTCCAGAGTTTCCCTCACCAGGAGCTCCTTTCCAAACTGTTCCCATTGCTTGGAGAAGCAGGACACACACAGTGAAGCCATTGATGACATTTGCCAGACATACAATCGCTGGAGCTTTTAATTACGAGGCCCAGCCCTTCTRAAACAGGACAAGCAAGTTGGATGCAAACAGCATTAAAAATGGAGAGGAACACATATTTTGAGGAGCTGGGTTTGGGTGGTGTTTACTCGACAAGTCTTTGTTCTCGAGCCATCACAGGGGTGTCTGCCGCCAAGCTGATTTAAAAGGCTGATCCCGAGAGGCAAGTCAGCCTCCTGGGGTTTCCCAATTGGAGATACTGGGAGATAGGGTGTCCTGCCTCCACGACTTTGTGATGTCCCTCTGGAGTGGCCTGGTGCTCCAGTGAAGGAGGGAGACCAAGGACATGCACTCGGTTCCACACGTGAGAGCCACGGCAGGAACCACCACCACACCACAGGGCAATTCCCTCCTGCCAAACCATTCCAGGATTCTCTGGTTGCCTCTGGCCCACCCCCACCGGCACCAGCTGTCAGGTGAGACAGCAGGGAAGGTGTAATAAGCTGTGCTGTGGTTTCCTTCYCTGCCCAGAGGAAAAGTTGCTGCATCTGCAGAGCAGTTAAGAGATTTGCTGTGGGGCACAGCAGCTCACAGTAGCTGTGTCTCCATTGTTAATGTGGAGCTGGATAGGAAGCAGTGCCTTAAAACACCATCCTGACAACTCCCTGTTTGTATCCCAGGAAAGTCAGCCCAGCCCACCAGTCCTCCTGAAATACCCCAGTGATGCATTTCAGGGAGTAGAGATCTCCTGCACAAAACCTTCCAGCTGCTGAGGCTCCCCAGGCTCCAGCACAGCTGACATTCCCWCTGCATTTCCCTTGTGTTGGACTGATACCCTTCTCCTGCCTGCTACGGCAGGCATCCCCTAAATCCTGCTTTTCCTCGGGCTGCCCGTATTTTCACAGTATACCCCCAGGGATCCCGGCGAGGAAGATGACGGGGCTCTGGGTGGAACTGTCACACCGAGTATCGGTTCGTGTTCTCCCGCAGCACCAGAGGTCGTGGTGCTGTCACATCGCGGCTGTCAGGCAGGGAGCTGCTCTCTCTCCCCTGCCCGCCCGGCTCACCCGGCCGCATTCCTCCCACAGGAACTCACCGGGGCGGCTCCTCCGTGCAGCGCCTGGACCRGTGCCAGGCTCTGCGCTGGGCATGAGCCCCTCACAGAAACCCACAGCAGCGGGGAACTCAGCGAATGTCAAGCTAAGGAGTTCGGGCTTCTCCCAGAGCGCTGTGCTGAGGGGGAAGCTTTTCCTTGTTTCTTTTCCCAGTCTCAGTTACAGCTGTTTCCTCCCAGGGCCAGCGACACGGGGTCTCGCCTCACATATTCAGGGCTCAACACACAGCGTGGGCATGGTGGGGAAGCCTGCACACACGTGCACTTCCATAAAACACTCTCAAAAGCCTCGGTTTGGGGAGAGGAATGGCTAACCAGAAGGATCCCCCCTGCCGTGGACACACCGGTCTGACCCAGCTGATATTTTCCCCGCCAAGCACACGTTCCACTATCCCAGGTTGTTTCAAGCCCTGTCTAACCTGGCCTTGAACAATTCCAGGGAGGGGGMAGCCACAGCTTCTCTGTGCCACAGCCTCAGCATCCCCACAGGGAAGAATTTGTTCCCAATATCCCACCGAAACGTACTGTCTTTCATGGAAGAGCTGGGGCAAAACGAGGGGCTTTWTGGCCACATAATCCCAAGGAGCACAGGGGGTACCCCAACGGGGACTCTGCTCCGCACCCCTGATTGCTTAGGGGAATGTGAGAGAAAGGACGCTTTGCCTTCTCCCTCCATCTCCCCACACCTTTCTTSGCCGCAGACGTCGGGACAGAGAGCAGGCAGGGGCGATGCTGGAGGAAAACAAACTGCGAGCCAGCGCTGAGGAGAGCCCCGGGCTGCACAAAAGGTGCCTTGTTCCCCCCGTGAGACGGTCGGGCAGCACGTCCCCTCCCTCAGCGCCGATGGAAACTGAGCTCCGAGCACTCCTTCACCTCCCCTCGCCACCTTCAACCTTCCCACTGGGTACAAAATGTGCTTGGGAGCAAGAAACCCGAGGTTTAACACGTCCCTGCTGGGCTCGTGGTCGCCTTGCCTGCGGAGTGGGCGAGGGCTGTGCAGCAGCCCCCGGCGCTGCCGGGGCCGCCGGCTCTTGGTTATACAGTAACCTGTTGCTCCGGGTCCCAGCTCCACCTCTCGCTGCCTCCACATCCCTCCCCTCCTCTCTCCTCTGCCAAGGAACCTCTGTCACCTGCTCTCACACACCCGGGGCGAGCGGCACCGGGAGGAAAGGGCAGCGGGGAGCCCCAGGCCGGGGTGCCGGGTGGGCTCTGCCCGGGTGGGCTCTGCCCCCCACTCTCCTTCAGCCTTCGGGGCATCGGGCTCACAGCCTGGGCAGGGAGGACAGGGAGCTTGACTGCTGGAGAATGGCAGCAGGATTTAACTAGGAGGGCACGGAAAACTGGGAGAGAACTCACGGGAGCTGAGCGAACTGCGGGAGACGAGAGCGGCTTCTCAGCACCGGTGAGTGCCTCTGCAAATCCTAAAACTTCATCCCCCTCCCCAACTCTGATCCCCTTCAAAAGTCTGTCTGATTCTGCTGTGGAGGGAGCGTGGCTGGAGAGGGGCTGTGGCTAGGAAAACTGTAAGTGTAGTTTTCTCTTGTTTTAGGTAAAAAAGATGAAAAAACGTACTTTTCCCAGCATTGTGTKTTCTGAGTTTGTTTCCCGTCCTGGTGATTCCCCACCGGGTGAGATCCAGTAGGTGGCACTTTCTTGGCAGCGAAATGTCCATTTGGCACAGAACGAGGCATTTTTTTCTGTTCCTAATGAAGTCTGGAGACGTAGTTTTGAGCAGCTGTTTGTTTGCAAACCTCGAGGTTTCCTCTTTTGGGGACATGGGTAGCATTTCTGGCCGTTCCCCGCCGGGCCCCTCAARGAGCTGCTGCTCTCGGGGGGCGAGCTCTCCCTACCCCTCACCCTGGCAGGAATCGCCACCCGAGTTCAGCACGGAGGGAAGTTCGGAGCTGCCCTGTCCCTTGGCGTGACAGCTGTGCCTCCTGATGAGGTTTCACTTACGTTAACGAGTCACAGCATTCCCGTCCCCTTTCTCTTTATTTTCCTGGAAAATGCCGGTGCAAACTCCACCGAGGACAAGGCTCAGGGACAAACGATGTGACCGACATTATTTTCAAATACTGGAAATAACTGTGACACAGCGCAGTAGTAAAACCCAGTGATTGCCCTGCTGTAATTAGGGCAACAGGGAGTTAACGCTTGTGTTGCTGGGCTGCTCCAAAAGCAGGGATCAGATCCATCGGTACTAGCTCATCCAYGAGTGCCAGAACTTGGCTGGGATGTGCCCCAAAAAAGGACTTTTTCTGARGTAAAGAAGTGACAGCCAGAGGCTCAGCCCCCAGCTGATACAGCAGGGACCCACGCAGGGTTTCACCCACGGGTGCCGCAGGCAACAGCGCATTCCTGGCTCTGCTTTGCTCTGTGATTGAGTCTTCAGTTGATTAAGAAGGAAAATTAATCCTTCACAGACAGGGCAGGCAGCAGTGCTGAATCATGGAGCCCTTTAAAACAGGACTGGGAAGAGGGACTTGGGATCCACGGTGGGAAGGTGTCTGTGAGAGGCAAAGTTCGTTGGTTGGCCATGTTTAAAACCAAGGCTTGAACTGGTGTTTGGGACAACACTACAGCTCAGTTCCACTGTGCTCAGGCCTGCCTTGTTCCTGCTGCTGGTTTCCACAGCTGAAGCCCTGGGAAGGAACTGGTGTTCTTCCAACTGGATCTCACCTCCAGGTGGTCTAGAGCAGGATCTACTCCGCTGTACTCAGCAGGGCAGGGTGGGTTTGTCATATAATCATAGAGCTTAGAGGAGCAGGGGATGTTTTTGGGCACCCAAGGAAAGGTTTAGCACCAGCATTGTGGAACTGTTGGTGAGGTCCTGGGAAGGGAGCAGCTGTGAGTGACGCTGGAGTGAGCTGTGCTGTGACGTGCACACACTGCCCACGTGGGGCCATGGAGCAGTTTGCCAAGACAAGCTTTGGGTCCTTGGCTTTCTGCCCCTCTGCCATCACCCCCAATATCAGGGGGGGCATGGACACCATGAGAGGGGGGGAAGCCTGGATCCTTCTCAGCAGCAGGAGGAAATGTCTTTTGAGCCACGGGACAGCTATTGCAGGGGCAGACAACGTGACTTCAGTGCACACCTTTGGTGACTGCAAACCACTCACTGTCAGAGTGACAAAGCCCAGCCCTGAGCCTGAAACAGCCCTGCAGGTCATTGCTCCTGGGTCTCCATCTGCCCAATTCCCTTGGATGGTGTGATGGGTTGAGGGTAGGACTAGATGATCTCAAAGGTCTCTCTCAACCATGAGGATTCTGTGAGGGAYATTGCAGAGCAGTTGCTGTCTGTGCTGATGTCACAGCAGCCACCATTTTGTCAGGCWGTGCCAGATTGTCATGGCTGCCAGCCTGGATTCATCCAAGGGCATGAAGAGACAGGGAAGGGTTGCACAGGAGGAACCCCAGCCTGCTTGCTCTGCTCTGGTCACTCAACCAGGCTGCAGGTYCTGAGAGGAGACCCTGCTGGGGCATGGCTGCAGGGCCAAACCTGCCAGAGGCTTGTTGGCATCTGCCCCTGGATGAGGTGGCTTGAAATGTGCTGGAAAACAAAATGCTTTTCACAGTGTCACGGGATCATTCTGGAAAAGAAAGATTCAGAAGAGACACTAATGCACTGTAGGACATGGGAGGTTTCAGTGCTTGTGGCAAAAAAGAAAGGAGTGAAACAGGGAGAACAAATGCGTTGGCTTGTGTGGGCTTGAGAAACATCCATATGAAATAAGTCCTGAGTGTGTGGGGGACTCKTGGAGTATTATTCCCAGAGGGCTGGGTCCGGGGGTGCTGCTTTGGAACACTTTCTGTCACACCCTTGCCTTTCTCCCTTCCATGCCGTGGTCTCTCCAAAGTGCTGGGTCAGGACAAGTCTGTGGTTTTGAAGAAGACTGTGTTTTTGTCCTTTAACAGGGCTGAYCAGGGCTCATGAGTCCTTTCCACAAGTGCAGTCAGCAGTGCTGCCCTTCCCTCCAGGCTGGACAGGAATGCACGGCCTTTAGCCCGTGAGTTTGGTGTCATTGGCAATAAAACAATCACCCCTGGAAAATACTCGAGCCTAGCCTAGTGACCCCCAAGCAGAAGTGCCAGGTGAAGTCCACAGACTTCCTGGAGTGACAGGGATGACCTCCTGCACTCTGCTAGAGCTTTACCAGCAGTGCAGTGTCTGCCTGGCATGGCAGYTCCCACAGAGCACCAGCAGATCCAGCAGCACTTGGCTCTCCCAGCATGGCCTCCTGAACCACCTGTTTGGCCAAGGTGCAGCAGGTGCCCAGAAAAACACCCACCTGCATGCCCAGGAGGTATTCACATTTCCCACTCCAAGGGAGGGGAAGGGTGGTACCTCCAGAAACCCTCCCTGCTCATCTGACCGCRTTGTAGGAGAGCCCTTGCACCATCAGAAGTGGTGCCAGGCACTGTACAACACCTGAGAGATGAGATCCAAGGAGGCCCAGGAGGCCTGAGAGCACAGTTTGGCTCTGGATCTCCACCTGCCCACAAGACCATAGTCAGGAACRCAGCAGAGCAGAAGGATTTTCATGGAGTGGGGAGGCTGTGAACAGCATCTCTGAATGAAATCTCTGAATGAGCTTTGAAATGTCAAGCTCAGGGAAAAATATGCTGCCACCCATCCCTAAAATATTTAGGTGTTAAGAGGGAAAGGATGGGGATCCAGGGAGAGCTGTTCCCACATGGACATGGCTGCCTCTGCACATAGGTGAAAGTCTGTTCCCAAGGCAGCGAGAACATTCCTTTCTCCTGGGCTGGTGACAGAACCGCCCCCAAAATGGAAATGCACAATGCCAGGGGGATAACCAAAAGAGTCCTGGCATTTTACTTCCTGGTRATCCAGATAAATTAGGAAGAATTGCAATTAAGAAGGGAGGAAAGGGTGTGTAGCTGAGCTGGACCGGTTTGGAGATATTTCCCATTCACCTGAACTGCAATTCCCCAGGAGAGCCCAGCCCTTGTTCCCATTCCCCAAGTGCTCCCGAGGGCGTTACTGCAACGTGCTCACTGCCACTGAGGATCTGCTGAGGARCACAACAAAAGCTTCCAACCCCCGGCAAGAAGGGGGGAGTCACAGGCTCTGCCTGCTCAGCTGCCCTGGGACGGGGACTGGAGTGCCCAGACAAGCTGCTGGGGCCCTGATTTGGCTGGAAGCACCAAGTGAGGCCTGGAGGTGCCTGTTTGTGCAGGCACAGTGGGATCAGGGGACTCTCACAAGGCAAAAGGCTGATGGCAGAGGCTGGGCTGCTCCATCTGGAATGGAACTAGACCCTGCCTGGGATGCTCCATGCCCTTMCATCCATCCCTGCCTTCAAAGCAGGCTCCAAATCAACCCCTCTCACCAGCATCTCCCACAAAAGTTCTTTCTGTCCTGCTGAGACAGGCAAACACATCTCACATGTGAGAAATCCYCATCTCCAGTGCCAGGAGCACATCTGCCCCATCCAGTCCACATTTAGGGTTTCACCTGTGGAGGCATTAGTCCACCTATTCACCTCTCCTTTCSCACTCCCTGGACACTGCCACAGCTTCTAGCAGCAATTTCAGCTGGAATGGAGGAGCTGAGCACCCTCGGGGTGATGGGATAGGATTTTGCAACAGCCTTGGCTTTGTGATGGGCAGGTGTGGCACAAATGAGCCCTCATGGGYCTCCAACCCAGCCTTGCCTCAGGTGAAGGCAGAACTTTCCATGGCTGGTGGAACAGGAACACTCCACATTTGTGGGYTGAGGTTGTTCAGCACTGCCTTGGAATGGGACAGCAAATTCTGTGCTATTTTTGGTTTTTGGTTAGGGCACAGACCCCCAGAAGCTTTCCTGATTTGAATTTCAGTTTAGTCCTTCCGGCTTCCTTTTTTCTTTTTCCYTTCCTCTGTCTTATCAGTCTCGACCTGTCCAGATTTATATCCTACAAAGGTAAAGTGCAGCCCATCCGACTGGCAATAAACCAAAGTTCAGGCACCACAGCTGATTCAGAAAGTGAAATGGGGCTGCTGGTGGGATGGTGATTAGGATCAGGCTGAGTCAACACCACCCTCCCCCAGACTGTTTACACCTAACTTCCTTGTCGCTCATGATGGACAGAAGTGGGAATTATCTGGGAGCTGAGATTCTCTTCATGCCTTACAAGTGTTGGCTGCTGGAACTAGAGCTGACTCCTGAAATCATGGCTGGCTCCAGATTCCSTCACAAAGTGAATCCCAAGCCTGACCCACCTCACTGTGGACATGCCAGTGGCTTGTCCCAGTCTGTCACTCATTCCTCATTGCCACCACCAGGACTCCCTTGGGTCCATCCTCGTCCCACCACTGCTGCCAGCCACAACTGYGACTTGTGGGCACCAACCCTGCCAAGTCCTCCAGACTCCTCTGTGCCCTTTTCACAAGGGCATGGAGTGACAGGATAAGGAGGAATGGCCTTAAGCTGAAGGAGGGTGGCTTTGCATTAAATATTGGGAAGAAATTCAGGTTGCCCAGAGAAGCTGTGCCTGCCCCATCCTTGGAAGTGTTCCAAGGCCAGGCTTGGAGCAACCTGGTCTARTAGAAGGGAGGGACAAGGCCTGGTCCCTGTCAATGACAGGGAAATGGAACTTTTTTCCCAACCCAAACCATTCAATTTATGACATTATGGTAAGTCAGATTTGAGGCTTTCAGTGGTGACTCTATGGAGGCAAAGCAGTGACTTTGCTGTTGGTGCTGAGATAAACACAGAGGTGTCCATTTGCCTGAGCCTGAGACAATCCTTTCATCAGTAAATTCACTTCATAAAAACACCAGGGAGAGGAGAAGAGAGAAAGGTAATTGCACCCACGATATCCCTTAATAAATCATAGGCTGGAGCCTACTCTCATTCCTGACACTGCTGCCTCTTAATTATAGCTGTGTTCAGCTGAGGAGACAGAGGAGGAGAGTTGGGCTCTGTGCAGAAGGGAGCACTAATTAAAACCTCTTTTCTCTGGGAAGATATTAATGTCTTCCTCTGGGGCAGAAGCAAATGGCCTTGTCCATGGCCATCCCTGCGGGTTAASCTGTAACTCTGACTTTCACACAGCCAGGCAGTTTGTCCTGTTTTCAGCACCTGGTGCTCTCAGCATTGCTTCTGGGCTGAGATACAGGGCTTTCCAAAGTCCTGGAAAAAGGAAGAAGAATAACATGTACCCAGGCAGCCTGTGCAGGTAAGGTGAGGTAGCAGGGGAGGCTCCTCAGTCCAGGTACAGACCACAAAAGGGTTTTGCACAYTATCCCTTCATAGGCAGGATTTCTGAGGTGGAGAGTTTATCCCAGACTGCACCCAAACAAATCCTCTGATTGAAGTTATGTGGACTTTAACACTTGCCCACGAGRAGAGAGTCCATGCCCTCAGGCTGGTGGGGGAAGGAGTCTTGTGCCACCAGGCACCTGCAYACCAGCATCTCTGCCTGATCTCCTGATGAGTTTGGGACCTGGTCATGCAGACAGGCACATTCCTGAKTCACCTCTTTTTGCAGCTCAGGGGAACAGAAACCCTGCCAAACTGCAGGAGGGGAGTGGTACAGCTGAGCCATGGAAAGTCAAAGGGCTGTTTCTCTGATTCTATCTATTTATTCTGTTTCCATGATTCCCAAAGAGAGTAAGTCAGGCATCTCCCCATAGCAGGGAACCCAACTGGTGAGGGAAGGCTCTAGTCCAGCATCCAGGTACATGCTCACTCCAACCTGGCATTCAAACCAGAGTCAAACACATGGAAAATATTGGGTTGGAGTTCCCCTCTGCATTTTTTTTTTTTTCTTCAACAGAAGCTGAAGGCCATGAATGTAAAAGTAGCATAAAAGTAGCATGAAAGGTTCTCAGGGATAACTTCAAGACTGTCAGGTTTGCTGACAGTCTTGAGTGAGCAGCAGTGAGTTACTGCTGCTTGGAAAATAAGCTGATAAAGTTTCAGTAGCTTAAAAAAASCCAGAAAAGCTGTGTCTCTGTCAGAGAAGCTGCAGCACAGAGCGAGGCAGGAGCAGGTTGAACAGGATAAATTGAGAGCAAATGTACCAGAGCTGTGCTGCTGGTCTCTGCCAGAACGAGCAGGTAACACCCAAGGTGTGGTTAAGCCATCAGCTGCCCGAGTAATCTCTTGACAAGGAAGCACCTCTTGCTGCTCTGCATCTGCTCCGAGCTTAGAAACAAACCAGGAACGGCCCCTGTATGTGGGATTTCAGCCCTGAAACTGCCAGTGCTCCCTCTTGGGAGAGGGACACTGAGGTGGTGTTGTCCTTGAGATCTGTGATCCAGCCCGTGGCATGGAGACAGGGAATGAGGAACAGCTGCTTCCTGCTGCCAGAGCTGGGGGACATCCCATGAAGCCAGCAGCTGGTGAGTGCAGCAGGAACAAAAGGAGGAGGCTGAGAACACCGTGCAGAGCCAAGCACGGAGCATCCTGCCACAGGCCATTCAGGATGTCCAGAGTTTACACAGCTTGGCCAAAGGCAGTTGGAAAAATTCAGGGATGGAAAAAGGTACCAGGAGCTCTTCACTCCCACTGCTGGAGGCTGGAAAAATTTGCAGAGAGGCTTCCTGTGCTCCCGTCCTGTTCCTGGCTTCTCCTCCAGGTATCCATGAGTGCTGAAGCTGTGTGTGCCCCCAACCTGCCACCAAGCAGAACTGAGGGCAGGTGATGGGAGAGGTGATGGAGCACCCCACATCCAGGCAGCTGTCCCTGGCTCCTCTGAGCCAAGGGGAAGATGGAAGGGAGGAGAGCAGCTCCAGCCTCAGTGGCTGCTCAGTGGAAGGAAACATTGTACAAGTTTAGTCCCAGCCCAGGAAGGGAGGTCTGAAAGCAGCCAAGCAGCCAAAGCCCTGCCACAGCCACGTGCAAACAAGACCAGACAGGTCCCAGAACATCTGCTGCACACCTGGCACGAGCCTGGAGACACTCCTGCCCCCTGATCCCTTCTCCCTGCCTGCCAGCACCTGGTGAGCAAACAGTCAGAGGTGAGAAGGACGATGTGAAGCAGGGGAAGGTTGCAGGGGAGATCTGGGCTGCCACCATCCTCAGCAGTSCCTGGGATTTTCCCAGAGCTGCCTCTGACGTGATCTGCCCTTGCCAGGTGCCTGTGGCTGCCAGGATGCTGCTCACAGGTGCTTCTCTTGGAATCCTGTCCTGTCCTGGGTAACCCCTGACATCCCTGAGCATCCATAAGCTCAGCAGTAGGCCCCCGGGGCAAGATGCAGGAATACCTGGCTGGGGAGCACCAGGAACAGCCCTTTGTCCTTCTCAAACCACAGGTATTCCTGTGCTCTCAGGGCCACCTGCCCCTCCYTTCAGAATGACCTTCCCAGAATATGCCAGGCTCTCCAGTGTGCATGTTTGGGCACACCTCTGCTTCTGCCAGCCTTTCTCTGTGCCTCATTTAAGGATCAGAGCCAATGRCAGTCAGGGCAGCAAGGAGAGTTCAGTGGTTTGAAACCCCAGGTGATGCTGAGCAGCACCTGGTTCCTTTTGACTGCAGGAGCATCCCCGTGGGCTCTGTGTGCAAACAGCCCTGATCCTTCCTCACACACCTTGCCCACCTGGCATGAAAGGGCTTTCTTGCTCCTTTCCCCTCTCCTCTGAGGATTACAGGCTTATCCAGCCCAGAAGGCACCTCAGAGGGCTCCAGTCCAACCTCAAGCAGGGGCAGCTCTGAAATCAGAACAGGCTGCACAGTTCACTCCTGCTGTTCTTGAAAATYTCCAAGAGTGAGATGGCACAACCTCCCTGGGCAAACCTGCTCCACAGTGCTGTGGTKCCCACAGCAGAAACCCTGTCCCTCATGTGCCCTGCACAGCTTTAGCCTTTTGGGACTGGAAATCKCCACACCAAAGACCCTGTGGGCACACAGGATTGGCCAGGGAAGCCTTTCCTCTTTCAGGTGCTGCAGGAAAYTCTTCTCTCCTCTTCCCAGCCCTGGAATCAGTCTGGTTCCTCCTAGCCCAGCTCAGACTCCCATCCCAGCCTCTGCATGGACCAATTGTGCTTTTTCCTCCTTGCCCTTGCAAGAGTTTTTTTTTTTGTGGCAAGATTGTTAAAACATTTCTGCACTGCAAGATTAGAAACTGCCATTGGAATTATTTTGATAAACCCAGCCTCATACATCCTTCTATTCTATACAAAACAAAGGGCCAAGGGAATGGGGTTTATTTTGGTTTTGGAATGATCTCTCCTGGGACTGTTTTGGTTACTGGGTAACTGGATGTTCAGGCTSAAAAACCCTTCTGTGGTCTCATCCACAGCTTCACTGAAAGCCCAAACACTGGAAATCAAGCCAGTGATTTCCTGTGACTGTACATCTTGTCTTCTGACCCCAGAAACAGAGCAGGGCAGCCTTCAGCTGGGTGGGAATATTTTGAAGCAGAACATGTTTTGTACAATCAGTGAATATCATGGTTTCTACAGGGACTCTGTGAAAATCCAAAAATCTCAGCATTTTGCATGTAAACCAAATCAGTGATGGACAGCAAAAGTCCTTTTGCATGAACTCCAATTTCTGCCTTTCAGAGGTGAATAGGAAGGGATAAATCACMATTTTTTTCCATTTAAAAYTGTATMTACCATGATAATATATATGAAAATRCCAACTACTGAAGGAAAAAGCTACAGTAGACTGCTACTAAAAAAGCTCAAATGATGTTTTCAGACCAAAAGCTGACCTGAGCCCCACYACATCTCCAGGAGCCACCACTGAGCTGGTTAAACTGGTGTCAGGCTGTTTTCCTGCAGTGACACTCAGAGCCTWTTTCCCATGTGCCAAGTTCTAGCTCAAATGAATTGTTACAAATAGCCAAAAATAACCAGACAGGATATGAGTAGCTAGCACAAAATAGGATGGGAAGAGATAGCAATGAATGTTGTCATTAGCTTAAATGTTGTCATTAGCTTAAAAAGGCTGGAAAAGACTTAAATATCAAATGGGATTTTTAAGAGATGAATCTCCTCCCTTAAACCTTCTGCCCCACCCTCCCAGCAAAAAGCCCAGGATGAGTTTTGTAGCAGGAAATGAAAATTACTGATGCTTCCCAAGCCCCTGTTGCTATGGGCAGAGATTTGGAACAGGAGCAGAGTGGAACAGCTCTCACTGGCATAGGCAGAGGGAGATGGGTTGCAGCCCTCTCCCTTTCTTTGGGAAAAGAGGGGATGCTGTGACCTTCCTACATAGGCAGAAAAGGATTTTTAGTTCAGATTCACCAATTTGTGCAGATTTATCAATCCTCATCTAACCCCAGAGACTTGGAGCTGACATTGCTGGAGACAAACTGAAGCTAAACGTGGCCCCAAAGTGGCTCTCAACCTAATAACAGCTTTTCTCTGATAGAGAAAAAGCTCTTGGCACACCAACCGCCCTGCTACATGCCTGAATTCCTGCCAGGGAAGTGAATCAGCATTTCAGGGAGTGACCAAAAATGCCCTTCCTTTAGGAGGAGGTGGTGGAAAGGTCCCTCGGATCTCAGCAGCTCTGCCTCGCTCACGAAGCACTCAGCACGGGGGAGTGCAGGGACAAACAGGGCTCCCTCTCTGCCCTCCCGAGGGGATGAGGAAGCAGCCACACCTCCAGCCCTGCTCGCTGATTTTAAGCCCAGTTTGGGCTGGCAGTAGCCAGGCAGGGATGGTCGGGTGTATCACACTCTGCCTGGGGCTAAGGGTTGGGAATGACTGTGGGAAATGAGTCTGCCTGCCAAAGGTGTCTGTTAGGCTTTACAGCTGTCCTGTTAGGGGTGAGGAAGCAGGAATGCTGAGGCTGGCTCAGGAKTGTACAGGATTCATGTGAGGAGGATAACAGCAATCATTTAATGGGAAATTAAGACATTTGAGTGATTAGCTCAAACAGCAAAGTCAATCTGTCCCCTACCTGTACAGCCACACCTAGTGAGAAATGATTGATCCCCACCAGACAAACCAGGAGCACCCAGGGGATATCAGCATGGTCCCTGTTGGACCAGGCAGYTTTGAAGCTTCTGCTAGAAGAGGATTTCATGTGGGTGCTTTGCATAAACAGAGCACCACCTTCCAGCATTTATTGTGACAGTCCTGAGCTTTGTTCCTGGCAATCCCACAGTGACAAACACCACCCCACTGTGCTTCTCTCCATCAGAGCTGTGACATTACTGTGGGAAGCAGTAGGGACACAACAGGAACCCTYCCAACTCCATCCCAGCTTTAGCCCATCCTCACAGATTCTGGGATGCTTTGGGTTGGAAGGGACCTTCAAATCCATCCAGTCCCACTCCCTGCYATGGGCMGGGACAYCTTCCCTTAGAGCAGGTTGCTCCAAGCCCCATCCAATCTGGCYTTGGATGCTTCCAGGGATGGGCAGCCTGCAACCCCCACTGGTGTCAGCCTTTCACTGAGTCTCCCAGCTGTTCCACAGATGCCTTCAAGCTTGGAAAAGCCATCAGAGAAATGTTCCAGCTCTACCGGAAGTGCACATGAGATGAGGAACAGCTCTGAGAGCTGGTTCCTGCAGCCAGGGACACGAGCTGTGTGAGCTGTTTTGCCTGGACACAGAGGAGATCCAGTGCCCTCCCCCAGGCTGGGCTSGGCCGTTATCCTGCTCTGGAATATGACACACACAGGCAGAGTCACTCCCTATTTTTACTGGCCTGATTTTTACACAGAGCAAAGAAAAAAGCTTCCCTTTCATCTACAGTGTGAAATCCTTGCCATGTCTAAGCTTTAAACCCCTTGCTGCTGGTGATCCAGTGCCCAGGGTACAGCACCAGGCTGGGGAAAAGGGATCATTTTGGGGGGGTTGTGGGGTGAATAAGGATGCAGGGCAGGGAAACCTTCAGCATGACAACCCCCAGTGCTTTCTTCAGCAAACCTTTTGGATACCAGGGCATGCTACACCCACAGGTCCTGGCAGCCCTGGAGCCATGCAGCCTTTCCCTTGCATCCTGCCCAGACAGTCCCACGGCCAGCTCCAGCCTCCCACAGCTCCTTGGCTCCCACCTCCCAGGGGCTGGGTGGTGCTGGGGACAGGATTAGCTCACAGAAGGTGTGGGCACAAAACAAAAACAGGACAGAGGGGAAAAAGCTCCAGAATTCCTCACAAAAGTCCGGCCTTCCCAGGAAGCCGAGGGAACGYGTCGTGCTGGTTTTTCTTCCTGGGGAGTACAAGTGACTCACATGACACTTTCTCCCACTCAGGTRGTTTTGAACTGGGGTCTTTTGATTTAAACCATTTAATGAGGTTTTAKGTAAGGAATGCTCATTCATCTGCCTCCATCTTTCCAAAAGCATCCATGAATATTTAACGTGCTGTTTCTGGGCCTGGCTCTCTAAGCTTTCTAAACTGCAGCCCAAGCAGGGACAATGCTCACCTTGGAAGCCCTGGCAAGACACACAGCAAGCCCAAACCTGCTCCCTGTTTTCCTTCCACCCAGCTCCTGCAGAATTCCTCTGACAGGGAGGAAAGATGTAAATCCAGGAGCTGTCACTCTGCACCAGGACTCTCAAACAAGTCTTTCTGAGRGGTAGTGGAGCCAGCTTCCAGTTTTTTCCTAAGATCTTGGAGACTGGGGCTCTTTGTGCATTTTCCCTGGGTATTTATAGAGCAGGGCGCTGTCCAGACTTGTTTTTGGTTGTAGTTCTGGGAGGAAGGTTTTACTTTCTGGCAGGAATATAAAAGCTCCTCATTTTTGGTTCAGATCTTCCTTGTTCCAAGCTGTGGGCACCAAGGGCCTCCAGTGCCACTGGACTCCAGACTGGGACCTCAGTGAAGGTCTGTTTGTGGATCACCATGGACACATTCTCTCTGTAGGTTGTTCAGGAATCTCCCATCAGGAATCTGTAAATACTGGCACTTTTGCTCTGTAGTGCCAGTTTGTGTTTCTGAGCTCCCAGGGTTCCATTTCAGCCCCTTGGAGACCAACAGTAAATCCAGATTTAATCCAGGGACTC
Organism: Alauda arvensis; assembly: GCA_902810485.1. Taxonomy (NCBI): domain Eukaryota; kingdom Metazoa; phylum Chordata; class Aves; order Passeriformes; family Alaudidae; genus Alauda; species Alauda arvensis. Next base: position 83,930 of record CADDXX010000676.1, read on the forward strand.
RAAGAGGGGGTCAGGGCCCACCAAAGCTGGTACAGGGGTGGTTGTAGGTCCAAATGAGCTGCTGCCACTTCTGCTGTGGAGGCTGAAGAACACTTGGTTCCTCTCTGCCCAGACCTGTTGGGCTGGGTTATATTTATCCAGSTGCTTGTCCTCTGGAGAATCTCCACAATGTGAACAATTTGATGTGCAGAGCAGGGAGTGTTTCCTTCAGACACCTGGCAGGTTGTAYCTGGGGACTGCCTCTGCTGGAACGTGTCCCACACACCCTGGAGCTGCACACACACACTCCCCTCTTCCACTGGCTTATGCCTTTCCAAAGGGACCCATGATCCCCAGTGGCTCTGTCACTGTAAAGGTAACTTGAAAGGGTGGAAGAAGGAAAAAACCCACAGGACTTGCCGCTCTCCCAAATTTGGGGTGCTGTAAGGGCATCTCAAACAACACAGGTAACAATGGGGACTCCTGTGGCCACCAGGCTCTCCAGGCAGTGCCATCTGGATGTGTTCCCCTTTCCAAAGCAGGAATCACCACCATTAAAACAGACTGGTGAAGTTCTGACTTGGTCCTGCTGAACAACCRAGGCCTGATTTTGCAAAAACAGGGTTTGGAAATTTTGCATGGGACAAGATCCTGGCTTGCTTCTCCAAGGAGAAACAACCTGTTCCTCTGTTTGGCTGTCAGCCTCTCTGCTCTGGATTTGCATTTCCTGATGCTTTCTGACTAACCCAAAGATTATTTTTATTTATGAGTGCATGTTCCTGGCAGAGACMCTGAGTTTATTCTGGTGAGCCTTGAAGCCATCCTTATGGGCAGGTTCAGAAAAGCAATTAAAAGCAGAAGGGTGGTTCCAGGAGGCTGGACCAGCAGACCAGAGACCCATGTGAAGTTCTCAAGTCAGCCACAGGCTCCTGGCGTCCCTCTCACGAGCACTTTGAGAGATCTAAACCAGTTTGTGTGAATTTAGGACTCTTGGTGTCTCATGAGGAGCTCTGTGCACACATACCCCAGTGCCTCATTAATGCCCCAAATCTGTTTTGTTAGTGGATTGATGTGGGATTGTGGCCTTTACCTGCCAGCTCCTTCCATACCATCAGAGACTGTGGGAACTGCTGGGATASTCCCAGGGGCTGGGGGAGCTGTCTGGAGCAGGAGCAGTGCAGGACACACACACCACGGTGCCTGTGCTCCCTTTGCTCTCCTCTGAGCCCAAGCAGCCCAAGCTTTACAGCACAGCCCATCCAACAGCTTCCTCCAGCATGACATTCCTGCAGGAAAACACCCAGCAGCCCTAACAGACAGTGCTTTGTGGGCCTGGAAGTCCAAGAGATAACATCGTGTGGTGGCCAGCTCATGTTTCTCCCTGAGGCTTTATGTTACTCCCAAGGCTGCTGCCTGTCCACAATTCTGCCTGCCCATCCCCCTGGCAGGGACACACACACACAAAGCAGGGTTACACTGGACCCCTCACCCCAGGGAGCCTTTCCTTGCCAGGGATCTCACCCAAAACTTGCTGTTACTCCTAGGTCACTTAGCTTAAGGTTTTTGGGGGTTTTGCCATGTTTTGTTCCAGCAAAAACTGTTCTGTTTTGACCAGCATAAGTCCCTGCTGCTACAATCACATCCTAATATTCTCTGCTACCAACAAACCCAGTCTCAGTCTTAAAGGTCTTAGACCCATGAAGAGAAAACCCCAGAAACACCAGATCCTGCTGTTATTAAGGGTRATGATAATAATACTAGCCCTAAAAACCCCACTAGTATTTCACATTGCACATTGTCCAATCTTTACCCAAATCCAGAATTTTTCATGTCCTTTCCACACCCTATAAGAAGTCTGACCACAGCAGATAAGGGAGAACTATACCTAATAAAAATAAAGTRCAACAATAGCAGTGATCAGCCCAGAGAGGAGAAAGAGATATTACTCTTTCCCTTCACAAAGTGCTTCTCCACCCTTGGAGAAGAAGGATCAGTGTCACAGCTCCCTCTTCAAAGAGACTCACAGAAAGCCAAAACAATGGGTGGCCAGCTTCCATTTGCTATAAAAGTACAGAAATGTGGTGCAGACAATGCCAGGCTCCTGTCAGGCTCCGTGTGCCTTYGGGAGGATATTTGACCTCTGAGGATAAGAGGGAAGTCAGGGAGTGGGATTTCCTGTGCTTTCAAGTACAACATGTCTTCACCCACCTTGGTACCTTCAGTACTGATTGGTGCTGGCCTCCCTAAGTCCCTCTGGGACCTCCTGGCCTTGGTCAGATCAAGGTGCCAGGCTTTAGCCATGCAGTTTAGCCTCCCTGTAGTTGCTCCAGCAGCAGCAGACTGAATTTGAGCCTGGCTTAGCTCCTGGAGTCCGTATCTCATTCCACACCATGCTGAAGTGCAAGGCTCAGCTGCCTTGCTTGGTGACCCCTGCAGAGACACTGCCCTGCACCAGCAGAAGGGAGGGTGATGGTCTTGAAACTGGCTTTGATCAGGCTGAGTCAAAGGTGGCACCTGCACAGCCACGCATTGCATGGTGACATTTGGTCTGGCCTCCCTTCCTACGCTGCTCCTGCTGGGGAAGGAGGAGGCAGCAGCCACACCTGCTGGGAGATAAGGGGAACATCAGAACCCTCTAATTGGGGCAGGGAGAAGACAACATCTGGCTGAGGCTGCAGATGCTCTTAAGGATGCTCCCAAGGGAAGGCCAGCCCACAGCTTCATCTCTCACGTCTTTGGTTCTGTCCACATTTCAGGTGAAGTGCTCTTAGCCCTCCTTCACCTTTCACAAGCCCAGCAGCCTCTTGATTTAGCAGATTCATTAGGAAACCTCCAACTCCTTAGGAACATGCCCTTCCCCCTTGTAGCCTTCCAGTTCAGATTCAATTAATATCCGGCAATTAACGCTGAATTAAAAGCTTTGGCATGAGGCTCCATCCTGGTTTCACTTGGCCAGCACCACACCACGCCCTCGCTGTGACCAACACAAGGCTGAGCACAGCCATGGCCTGAATGCAGCAGGGAGAGCTGAGCAAAGGGCAAATAAGAAAATAGCAGGAATAAACAAAGAAAAGGGAGCCCAGCATGATAAGGACCTGCTGACTTGGCAGGTGTATGCACTGCTTCCAGTTTCCWGGCCTCCTGGGAACACAGGCACCCTGGAGGAGAGGACAGCCTTCCAGGTTAGCTGATCATTTGGGGAGCCCAGCTGATCCCATCAGWACTTTGTTCACCGCCATGAAATGAAGAATTCAGGGCTGGTCCTGCTTCACTCACAAAGCCAAACTCCTCTGCCACTGCCATGGAGTCTGCACCTCTGGCAGCCACCTTGGGTTACACCAGATGGGCTCCTCATGGAGCAGATCCTAGAGGTTTATTTTCTGGACACAGCTTAGAAAAGAGAAATAAAAACCAGGGTGACCTTAGCTGGATCCCTGGTTCCTCCTGGTGCTTCACAGCTGGGGCTGGGACCAGGTCTGAGCTCCAAACTTGGTGACACTTTCCTGCTAGGRTAACCTGGATTTCAGTACATTAGGACATGGCCCTGGGGCAGCAGGAGAAAGGGAGCCAGAAATATGACACTAATATGCAGAAACACTCCCAGTTATCATCAGCTGTGGGACTCAAGTGGTTGGGTGGTGCAGAGTAAACAGAGCAGAGCGGGGGTTTTTAAGAGTCCAAGTTCTCTCTTCCAGGTATCTCATGCTAATGCACAAAGAGATCCAGGAGATAGGAACAGTTTGAGGACTGTAAAAGGAAACCAGCAGATAGCTATTAACAGAGGAAAAATTCACAGGTACCCAAGCTTGGGCACAGGGATGGGTTTTATTACACTCAGAGGGGTTGGCAGACCACCAAGTTTCTGYTCTAATGTGGATATGAATTTATATCTCTTATAGGTGTGCATAGGGATTTCAGGATCAACTGCAAGAGGGACAAAAAAAGGAGGAATTTAACATTCTAGCTACTAAAATGCATTTGAGAGTCCTTTCTGGCAGTGTCTCCATGCTGAGTGTGTTACTGTGACAGAAAACAGGCTGAAAGTTGTAAGGCTGAGCCCAAAACATGTTGGAGTTCTCCAAGCAGTCTGTGTCTAGCCAACTACTTCACCAGCATCCCCATGAATGCATCCCTCTGACATCCCACTRACAGTTCTGATAAGATCTGTGAGAAAACTGTCTCTGCCCTCACCTCAGGGTGAAACACACAGAGCAAAACACAAGTGTCCCAACACAAGGAATAAATAGGGATCCGTGAGGAATGCAGGGCAGCCCTGCTGATGGCACAACAAGCCCTGGAGCAGACAGTCAGCCTGCAGAGGGGAAATCCCAGGTGTCAGGGATGACTCCAAAGTATTCCCTGGGGATTGCACACACTTTAGCCTAGATTCAGTGAAGACAARCCCTTGGAGGAAGCTCCATGGCTGTCATGGCAGCCCTTGGCACATGCCAAGCACACTCAGCAGTTCCCCTGCAGGAAATCCCACTGAGGACATGGAGGAATTTCTTGCTTCAGGCCAGCAACAAGTATTTCAAAGCCAAACCTCTGAATTCTGACATCCTTATCATGATGTAAGCAGGGTCTGACCCAGGCACAGAAGTGCCCCAGAAGAGACTTTAAAAAATTTTAGGACTTTTCCTTGGCTTCCCTTCAGCTCATCCATGGAGCAGAGGTGAAGAGCTTGAATACCAAARCAAGTAATTCCCTGAGATCTTATTATATCTTGTTTTCAGGTTTTGTTTCTCTTCCCTTGCTGTTCTGCTGTCAGAASAGTGCTTGGATCTCTCTCAAATGTTCTCCCACATTCTAATTCTCATTGGAAAGAAGAGGAAAACAATSTGTGCTGATCCTGCCTGCCTTTCACTAACCACTCACCGCAGTACATTTTCCTTCATCCTTGAGCTGCCAGTGGAGCAGCATTCACTTATCCCATTTTTCTTCAGATGGGCAATTCCCTTGTAAAGATACTTTAACAGTTGGTGTAGAGCTTAAAATTACCACAGAACAAAAGCTAATGGCACTCTAGGCATGAAAAATGACTTGGGACACCCAGGCACAAGCACATGGACACAGAGATTTGGGACAGACCATAAAGGCAAAGGCCACCACAGTCCCTGTTTTACCTTAGACAGGACAGTGCTGCTGGAAAAAGACATGCTGGGACACCACAAAGTTGGGGTGTGCCTGGAATGGAAGGGCAAGAGGGAGAGGTGGAGGTATGCTGGGATGTGTCACCTTCAGCCTAGGTCAGAGCAGTGAGAGCAGGGAGGAAACACCCTCGTAACTCACCTGACTGCTCCATCTGCTTGGAGACCCCAGCTTGGAGGCAGAGAGGGCAGGATGCACTTGGATAAATCACCTGAGAGCCTGTTCCATAACCACTGACCCTGTCTCTTGTGCTTCTGCTGCAGCTGCCTGGCCTGTGAAGCAACATGAGTCACAAGGGATCCCTCAGCAGCAACCCCGGCTCAGCAAAGTAAGGATCTTCCTGTATCACTCCTTCCTACTGCTCAGGGCATACTCCAACTCATCCTCAATGTTCCTGGTGTTTATTTCAGCCCTCCTGGGCATCTCCAAGCTGGCACTGCCTCACACATCACCTGTGCACTGGGGTTTGATAATGCTCCACATTAGGTGGAGACAGCAGAGGGACACCAGGAGCCTCTCCACCTGCAGCCTCGGGCTACAGCAGCCCATGGCACCTTCCCAATGGAGCCAGAGCCAGCAGCTCTCTCCCTCCTTCCTGCACTGGGTATGAGCACCTGAAGCWCTGCCTGCCCTCAGGGGGACACAGTGACAGAGCACAAAGCACCCCTGGGCACCCMTGGGCTCACTGCTCCGTGCAGGACAGCCTGACCACAGCACCTCAGATCCTKCTGGGATCTCC